>VYZQ01006955.1:14033-34154 GCA_013400655.1 Mystacornis crossleyi | reverse complement strand
CGAAGAGTACAACATTCAGAGTTGGTTTCAGGGCAAGAAAGACATTATCAAGTGTATACCGTCAATCACTGATACTGGGACATCCCTCCATGCTGAAATGCCATCCTTAATCACTGCCAGGACTCTACTGGTTACAGATTCTAACTGTATCAGACCAATGACCTACAAACTGCTCACCATAAGTATGTGCATACACATTTGTGGATATCCATATACACATACTCATCTAATTTATACTCTGCTAAGAATGAAGGAAATTGATATGGTATATCATGGCATTTTGCACTGAATAAACATCAGTGAGAATAAGTAAAAAGCAGAGGGGGAAAAATCAAAAAAATATGTACTAAAAAAAGGTATGACTTAAAAGTAAACCAAAAAACAGATCATCAGCATTACAGAGTGTGTCTGATCGTTCCTATCATGTTTTGGTGGGCACACTAGAACAGTCTCAGAGCACTTGAAATGGGCTCAATTTGGATGAAACAAGACTTTCAGATGCCCTCAGGAGTGCACCTTACATGCTTCGACTGCCTGTGGGCAGGAACAGACTGGATCAGCCCCAGCGTAAAACCCCACACGAGTGTGGTGTAACATGGGGGTCACTCAGCAGATCCACTCTTACTGCATTACACTCCTTGCCTCTGCAGCCACAGACACAGATTATTCTGTTCTTCCACTCTATCAGGAAAAAATAAGACAACAGATTTCACAGATTTTTCATGTCTTGCCAGTTCATATGTCCCCACTTGTCCCCTCACAGTGCCAGCTTGGTATACAGTCTTTTGCAGAACACAGCCCACCTACGTGCTGTCACATACCGGAGAAAGTGTTAACATAGTGATCTATATTTTAGTGGAAACAATCATTTAAGGGCTGGAGACCACTGAAAGCATCACACGGTATTTGCTAGCCAAATTCATGCACACACCAAAAAAAGCCTTGCAACCTGCCGACAAAATTTATTCTTCCAACCGCAATACTAGTTCCCATGAAACTAATCCATAATCACTTGGCTCATCACAAAATCCTCCCTACGTACATGAATTAGGACTCTGGAAGTATCTAATAGTGGGTACCAAATAAAACAGGATCAGAGGATTTTGGACAACCAAAGACAACATGCTAGAGATGGAATTTATACATCAACAGGCTGCCCAAGGATGTGATGGAGTGTCCCCTGTTCCAAACCCACCTGGACGTGTTCCTGTGTAACCTGCTCTGGATAGCCCTGCCTTGGCAGAGGGATTGAACTAAATGATCTCCAGAGGTCACTTCCAACCCTAACAATTCTGTGATGAAAGAAACACATCGGTGTTCCTGGGGTGCCCTGCCAGAAAGATTGATAGTGATATATCTAGAATTAAGCAAACTATGTTAGGACATGCCCTTATTAGATCGCATTTAAGCAAGTTCCTGACNTGGAGAACAGCCAGGCAAGCACTGGCCTCCAGAACCTATTTATACAATCAATATCTCAGAAAGATCCCTTGGCTTTCATAACATATATATATATGCATGAATATGTTTCAGTACTAATCATCTCCTCTTGACAAAATAAACTGAATAAACGAGCAGAAGAAGATAAAGAACCCATTTTTCTTTTAAATTCATTAAAAGCTCCAGACTGAAGAGGGAAAACCATGAATGTATATCAGGAGGTCCACAGTTTTTCTTTCAGCTTACGGTCTTTTTAAATATCAATAACTCTATTAAAAACAATTTACTTGTAATGAAATCACATTTTCATCTAATTAAGACCACAACTAGTTTTAAGTTTCATTTTGTACAGTTAAATTTCCAACCATTTAATTTATTATCAGCTATGTTTTCAATATTTATGAGCAGAAAAGGTCCCAAATTAAACACATAATTATACTACTCAGGCAGCAACCTGCTTACAATGACACAGGTTCCAGGGATGCAAACTAGTATTTGTTTTCATTTACACAAAATGTTTTTCAGGTACTTCTTAAATAGATAACAGCTAAAGGCTATTTAAATAAACCATCCTATTCACATCTCCAGGTTCTTTACTGGGGAGAGGAGAAAGGTTAACAATGAGAATAGCATTTTAAGGTAATAGTTCTTGGCCTGCAATGAACTTGAGGGTCTGGGAATTTCCCTAAGGACCCACCCTGCCTCTATGATTTAAATTCTATTAAAATAAAGGCATCATTTACAGGAACAGAGATTTCACTCGGTACTCTGAAAATACAATAAAACCTGTGTGATGATATACAGCAGCTCTAAGTATGTCTCTAAAACACTGAAGTACCACTTGAAAAACTCCTCAGAACAAATGCAGCAGCACTTAAAAAGCACAATTTGCCTTCAAAGTTGAGCACAGTATAAGGCTCTTGACTTGGTTCTTAAGTTTGTTGACTCAACACAGGGACAGGTAAGTGTTCTGGAGAATCAACACACCACTGACCCAGGAAAATGTTTTGTTCTAATTGTTGTATGGAGTAAAGGAAATGGAAGCAGATTAAGTTACACTGTTCAAGACCAACAAAGGGAAGATTCATCACGAGTAGGAAGAAAAACGTCTTCAGCCCCATGTTTCAATGGTATACCATTCCTTCAAGTAAACCAATACGCAAAAATGCCCTCACAGATTTGATCAGGAGTACTTCAGGTATTTCCAACCACCCTTCTACAGTCATGTCTGTCGCTATGTGCTGTACAGAAAAAGCAAATAATTCCAGCTTGGTGCTGAAATCCATACAATCTCAGGAAATCCTAAGAAAATCCCCCCTTTTTTAAAAAAATTCATTTGCACAAAAATATTTCAAAGCATTATTTTAACAAAGAATAAAGTATGTACAGGTATGAAGACTCTTTTAAAATGTGTCAACACTTGCCTTACAGATCCTTTTAATTAACCAGCTTCAAAACAACTTTGAAATTTAACTACTCCTATCCTTCCTTAACCTCTCTAAAATAGCAGAAGTAATTTCATTTGGTGTTTTCATATTGAAAAGCATTAAAAAATTCAACATTTTCTACTCTATTTTAGGGGCAGGCCAATAATTCTGAAGGCTTTGGGGAGACTTTCTTCTTGTTTTTTTAATATACTCACCACCTCCCCCCAGTCTCCTGAAGACAGCACAGTATTAAGCCACGGGAAAAATGACCACCCAAACAACCAAAACTCTGGTCCCTAACTTTTAACTCTACAATCTCAATTCCAGCATTTGCACCTGCATCTAAACCAGTATGCACAGTTGTCCGCACCAGTTTGAATTTCTACTTGAAACTGGACAGTAAGGGAAGAAAAAAAGAGCAACCCTGTAATCCTAAAACCCAACCCAGGACCCCTCTGAAGACAGCAGTAATACTTGCTTTTTGCCTGCATCACTGCAACAGAGGAGATGAAGGAACTCCAGAGCAAGCCGGTGTGTCAGGCTTGCTTACTTTTTCTTATCAGACCCCTAATGACTGGGGACAGTGGTGTCTCAGCTTGGGACAATATGAGATTGGCTGTGCTGCCTGCCATGTTCATGCCACAATAAAGTATAAAGCAGTTCAATCATCAGCTCAAGAATTTTTACAAAGTGTAACCATATGGCTTCTGGCTTATCAAAGTGTACTGCTTTACCCTGAAGTGCCAGACCAGAAATCAGAAGCTGACTGCCGAGCACGTGAGGCATCCAGCAGTGACAGCTGTGCTGCCACCTGAAGTCACCGCACTGAGCAGCAGATGCCTGGGTGCCCTGACTACATTTTTGGATACTCCCGATACTCCTCAGTGTACATACCTGTCCATCAGGAGTATTACCGATCTGCCACATAACCACATCAAAACAGAACCAGGAAGGACTTCAAAAGATCATCTGGTCCAACCTCTCATGGGAAAAGAAGCCAACATGAGATTATGTAGCACACTGTCCAGCCACCTCTTGAAAATATCCAGCAGTAGGGGACATTGTTCTGGGGACTGCTTGACCACCAAATTGATTTTTCTCAAAATACTCACTTTTAAAAAGATTTTACCTTGATACTGTGCAGCTCTGAGAACTCCAGTGGAGATCAAGCAAGTGCTTAAAAGAATGACAGCCTTTATCCTAACAATGCTTTCATTTAAGACAGCAGACAAACCTTAGCTAGGCTGGTACACTGGCAGAGCCTAGAGCTCCTCCTGCTGCAAGAATTTCCATGCTGAAACCAAGGCAAATGACAAACTACAATCCTATTGACTGCACTGCAACATCTAATCAAAGCCGCCAGCTTTACTGGCACAGAACTGAAAACCTGCTGCAACAATAACCTGCGGTGTTAATTCTGGGCATAAAAGCGCCATATTTTCAAACCAGAAAGTACTCAACAAATGTACATTGTACTTGCTAAAGACTTCTGTGACTCTTATGCAAATATTTCACAATGTGTGCAAAGACCAAAGATATAGTTTGAATCATTATCACAAAGTCAATACCTACTACTAGTGTTCCATAACATCTCTTGAAAATGCTTTCACTAATTTAAGTTTCAAGAAACAGCCAAAAGTCTAAGAAGTTATGCACACCTGCCGACTGGATAAGCACATAAAATATATCATGGAATATATCAATAAAACTACCCCCAAATGCCAAGTTCTAATTTTCCATTTGCCATTTTAATTACATAGCATTAATAAAATAATAGGCTTAAACCCTAGGAACACAATCCAGTGTTGACTTTGAATAACATTTCGACTGTTCTGCAAATTAAAATCTGCTTTTTAAGCTATGACAAATATTTTTTTAAAATAATGAAGGGGCTTAATACAGTACAAATCTTCTCTCTTTTCTTCTCTAGACCTCACTTTTCTACACCAGTCAACATTCTTAAAAACTACTTGTACCAAAAACCCTTTCACACATTTGTGTAAAGAGACAATAAAAAATTGAACATTTGTTTCTGAAATGTCCGAGACAAACATTAAAGCTGTATTTGGAGCACATATTGGCATTCCTGTTATCCAGGATACAGGATATCATTCTCCATCTCATAACAAAGAGGGAGGATTTTGATATACTTACTTCATAACTGTATTTATCACCAAATCATTTTTACTTTTGGGAGACAGAATCACACTGAAACTTTTGCCAACTATACCATTGTGTCACCCTCTTGAACAGTAAGGTAATACAATGTGAGGATTTGTATAGGGGAAACCTAAATGAGAAACTAAAAACAATGCTATAAAGATTTAAAGAAAAGTTTACTTTTGTCTTTTAACAAACTTTTACCAAATCAAGTTACTTTACAAGTCCCTTTTTAAATAGACAGCATACAGAAGCTTTCTCTTTTACAAGGATGATGTACTGAATTTTTTCAATCTGCTACTCCAAGAAACATGACGGACCACAAAAGCATTTTTTTCTCAATGAGAGTGGTTCCAATAACTGTTTGTTGTGAAACAGATTTAAACACGCCAGTGCAAACAACATATGTTCAATTTCACTGTCATTCATTTTGACTCATTTCATGCAGAAAAGCAAGCATCTGTATACTTTTAGCTTAAAACAGTAACATGGAATTTACACTGCGCTCTTTCCACCTGCATTTAAATCTCTGAAATTACCTTATTCTTCAAACAACAGTACTGGTATAGCTTGTTTTTTCCATTCACTCCAAACAACATATGAGACTGGACACTCACTGCTCACAGAAGGACTCACATTTTCTGCATTTTCTTGACCCTGCTGTGGCACAGCCACAAACCATTCCACCTTTTCCTTCCACTGGAATCCTTTTCAATACCTAATTTTTAAATGGATCAACTGTCAGCACTGTAAACAGCACTAGAAATTATTGTTATTCCCCTTGAGAATACCACCTAATAGGCTTATGTAAATTATGTATCTTTTATTTACTGCCCTAGACAAACCTAAAGGGAACAGGTTGTCAGAAACAGCTTCGTTCCGCAGTCACACGCTCAGCCCACTCATTAGGGGTGGCGGAGTGCAGCACTTAGATTGTCATTCAAGAAGTAATCAAGGATCTCTTGGGACGTATTGCCAAGACAAGTATATCCATGGAGTCTTCATAAACTACAAAATTACAGATTCGATTATTTGCTAAAAATCTGAACAAGCAAAGTGCTTTAAAACTTTTGGGTTATTTGAAATATGTCTTCACGTTCAAGTGAATGAAAGGAAATGCACCCATAGCTACTTCAAGCTGGCTGCTACCACAGCCATTGAGAAGCACTTCTGAGGTGAGAATAAGCACACTTTTGTATTTTAGATATCATCTTTAAGCTTTCCTGTTTCAGATGCAAGTATCAATTCTATTTCAAAAGCACAGGGCACAGGTCAGATGAGCTGAACAAGGCTAAGATACAAGTTCATGCACCAAGAATAAACAGCTTCTGAGAAAGTCCTGAGTTGTGCTTTTTGGGCAGTTGACACTGTTTAGAGAGAGAGGAGCTTTCAAATTTCAAGCTACTCACATATGAGCATATTTTGCTTGAGTGCTAAAGATTCTAGCAAAAGTCAGTGCACATGCAGCAGTCTGCCAGCTTCACCATTTAAGCATACATGTAAGATCAGAATGACTTTCCAATTTAAAAGTACTCCAGTTGCCAAGACCAAGGTATTATTTTTATTTGCTATATAAGTTGCAGTACTTCAGCCTGTGTCACAGAACTGATTTATGAATCTGATTTTTAGAGCGATAGAATCATTTAGGTTGGAAAAGACTTTGAACATCGAGTACAACCATTAACCCAATTCTGCTAGGTCCACCACTAAAACCATGTCCCCAAGTGCCACATCTAGACGTCTTTTAAATACCTCCAGGAATGGTGACTCCACCATATCCTTGAGCAGCCTGTTCCAATGCTTGACAATGACATCACTATTAAAATAGGAGGAAAAAGACTGTTTTTGAATCTACAGCAGCTTTAAAAGCAGAATTAGCATGACAAATAACAATTTAGAAGACACCACCATAAAAGTAATTTGGCTACATTATTTTCACTATCACTAGCAGTTGAGGCAGATCAAGGCCAAGTTGAGTATTTTTTTGAAGGTGATCAAAAACGGGTCATTTGGAGCAGGAGAACATGCCATCATGGGCAAACACCTCATCATCACAGAAATGGCACATGTCCAAAAAAAGCACTTGCAGTGCAACAACGATGCTCATACAATTATTGTCAAAGTAGCTCAGACTCATCTGATGACCACATTCAATTTTCATTAGTTAAATCCTATTAGTTCAACTAGTCAATTATGTATTTGACCATAATATCAGACAATTGTGAAAGCAGAAAGTCTCTCACCATTTACTTNTTTCAGTTCTAAGCCCAGGGAAAGGCATGAATACCATGGGCCTTCTGTACTACTATCTATTTTACGTATTTCATTACGGACTTCTATTACTTCATTTCTAACCACACTACTGTTCTGCAAGTCAAGCATGAGGTTTTCACAGAATCATAGAATGACTTCAGTTGGAAGGGACCTTAAGGATCATCTAGTTCCAACACCTCTGCCATGGGCAGGACACCTTTCACTAGACCAGGTTGCTCAGAGCCCCACTCAGACCAGTCTTGAACACATCCAGGGATGGGTCAGCCACAATTTTTATGGGCAACCTGTTCCTGTCTCACCACCCTCATGGTAAAGATGTTTTTCCTAATACCTAATCTAAACATACCCTCTTTCAGTTTGAATCCATTCCCCCTTGTCCTGTCACTACATGTTCTTGTAAATAGTCTCCCTCCAGCTTTCTTGTAGGCCCCCTTTAGGTACTAGAAGGTCACAGTTAGGTCACCCCATGCCTTCTCTTCTCCAAGCTGAGCAATCCCAATTCTCTCAGCCTTTCCTCACAGGAGAGGTGCTTCATCACTCTAATCATCTGTGTGAATGCACTTAGAGAAATAACCATTCAAGCATTAGTACATACATTAAACACTTCGCAAAAGGGCCAGAAGGATTTGCTGACCTGCTCTAGGCCATTGCAGAAAGGTCTCTAACACTTCCCAAAGCAAATTTTCTCTCCTTCTCAAGTAGTTACCTTTTTCCACCTGTGTCTACCAAAAAAATTTCATCCACTTTAATCCACTTTAAGCCTTTAAAACACTGAGAAAAGTAATAACCCCTTTTGTAGCTTCAAGAACTGAATGGTTCATCTCCCCAAAAACCACACTTATTTAATGCAGCACTTTGATGTGCTCAGTTTGCCAATATCTGTATGGAGTGTAAGGGATGCTGCTGCTGTCTCAGTGTTTCCTCATTCTCTGCTGAATCACCACCAAAAAATAAATATTTTATGCATCTTCCCCCCCATTCCAGACTTTATCAAAAATTGTCTCTACAGTTTACAACTTGTCACTCTGCCTACAGCAGTTAGCTGTCAAATCCAGGTCTGGGACAGCTGGCACATTACTCTCACTACACAGCTGGGATTAGCAATACTTCCCGATTTGAAGCTCAAGAGGGAGTTCTTGGATAGGGTTTGTTGGTGCTGTTGTTTGTTTGTTTAAAGATTCTTTCAACTAAAGTTTTAAGTCTTTTCATCAACAACCCATCTATTAGAATAACCTAATTAGTCTAGACCAGTATTTAGAAGCGCAGCCTGTTGTGTATGCAGCTCGCCATCAAAGCTTTCCAATACAAGCACAGCCCATTCAGATCTTAGAATTCATTTATTCATTAACAATTTGGGGAGTTGCCAACTCAATATTAAAAGTGACAGATGCTCACAAAGTAATGTCTAACAACTGCAGCAGCTTTCTGATAAATCAGAAAGTAGGTTTTCACTGGCTTAACTGCCATTAGCATATCCAGCACAATGTAAGGAATATAATAAAAAGGTGAAGTATTAACAATTCACACATTTTAAATTAGCTCATGTCCCCAGAGAGCTAAGGAATTCTAATTGCCACTGGTAAGCTCCCATTTCTGTTTGCATATCAGTGTGGTTTTGCCTTCTCTCTTAAATTCTACTATCCCTACATACTTTTTCTTATATCATTTCTGTATATGCCTTTTGGTTGAGCAATACCTTCTCTGAAATTTGTCTAGAACAAAACAAAATCAAAAAACTCAAACAAAACAAAAACTAAACCCTTCCCTCCCCATGAGTAATTAGAGCTAATGCTTAGCAACAGTTACATCACTTCTGCTGCTCCTGGCGCACAGTGGGAATCTGCAAATGTTCCAGCTACTAACCATAACCTCATACACTGAAGGAAATCATGTTGGTTGAATGACCCAAAAGGGATGACTTGGTTTTCTTCAAGTCTAGCTACTCACTACTACATAGAGCCATATCCTCCACTTCTCAGTCTAACCTGAAGATAAGGTGGATTGCTTATGTTACAATAATTTCTGTGGAGTGGTTCAGGAACTCCTACCACTGTTCGTAATGAATAGAAAACCTTTGCATTCAGCCTTGCTTATATATAAAAATGAGCTCAATATGGTATCAACTCACTCTCCTTCCTGAAAATCTGATGACCAACATTTAGACTAAATACAAGACTGGCAAAATCCACAGATTTATCTTTCTGCACAAAGAAGACTGACTGGTGAGAAATTCTCTCACGTAAGTCAGTTAATTCCTGCACTTCTGACACTGACAAAAACAACATAAAGGAAGTAAGAGAGAAGAGAACACAAAGTGACGCACAGCTCATATACAAAAATGAGTTCATTCTATAATCATCGTAAGAAATATCTTCAAAAGCAAAGTTGCCTGAGAGCAGGATATACCCTGACTCTGCAGCCTTTGCCAATTGCCTTCTGAAACAGGGCATCTTCCAGGCAATCACAAAACAAAACATGAAATAATTCCTGTCAAGAGTTGGTACTCCTAGCTGGGACTGTAAGAAATATGGTAAAAATTGAAATCTTAATCATCAGACTCTTGCCATTTGCATTAGCAAAATTAACCCCACATAAAATACGCTGTGTTCAGGAACTCAACAGTGAGGTTTCTTAGGAAAGATGCTGTAGACAAATATTTGGGTAGCATCTTTCTCATATATATATACACACATACACACACATATATAAATTACACATATATGCAATTAAACATATATAAACTTTTATTTTCTAGAATACAGTGTACCTTTGTACATTGTATACATATACACTTTGTATATATAAATCATATGAGGGTTAAATATTTTATGTACATAAGACACATATCTATTTTTTTAAAAAGGTTTAAGACAACCCCAACCCATAACACAACTTAAGTCATGCACTGAATCCTGAGTGGTTGGTGGCTTAGTAAATCGGTAAATTTACTCAAGTAAAAAGAAAACAAGAGTCAATTCCAATTCATCTCTGATCTACTTGCTGACCTTATCCTTAACGACAACTGTGAATTTCAACCGTATTATCCTTACAATTCTATTCAAACAGGAGAAGAATGCAATTCCATCAGACAGAGTTTGACATTCAGATGTCGCAGGTACCACAGCACAAACACTGAATTTCTGTTTTGTACCAAGTCCTTTTAGGCTGTCAACGGGGTGAGTGCAGAAGGTATACACTCCAGCAAGATCCCAGGAAGGACACCTGGAAATGGCAGATGGTAGATAGCCCTGCTCTTGCTGATAGATTTCAGCCCCTTGTCTGAACATTGGAGAACAGCAGAAGTTTGTCTCAAGACAGTGAATCTCAGTCATAAGTCATTGATTTAGGTAGGACAGAAAGATTTCAGAGAACTCCAAAGATAAAACCTAAAGATTTTCTTTGTTATATACAAAAATAGTAAATAAAAAAGGTAAGTTTAAAAAGCCTGAATGCATTGTTCAAACTCACATTATAGGTTACCATGAGACGTAAGCTTTCACCTTCAACAGTTTTCCACCATTTCACAAATGCAAAGACTCAGCTCACAAATACCAGACATTAAAGTACACAGAACTGCTCAATGAATTTTAAGTAACCTTTGTGTAAACAAAAGAAAATTATTTTTAGACAGCACAGAAATTGAGCTCATAGAATTTGCTCAGAGTAAACAAACCAAATAGAGGAAAACAAACAAGTTACAGCTTTATAGTTAGAAATAACCTGTTTTTTTCCCATCACCTTAAATGTCCTTAATCACTACATAATCTCTCGAGACTGAAGAACTCGAGTCACCACACATTAATATCATCATGCTCAAAACAGAGATATACTTGTGAAAAACTTCATGTCACCCCTATTTCAACAACTGGTTTGTTCTTATGTTGAGCCACCTCATTAAACATTCTCAAGGTAAACCATGGCCAGTGACATTTGTAAAGGCAGTATTGAGCTTTGAGAGCTTTGCACCTCTTTGCAAATATATTTACAGCTTTCAGCAACACATGGCACTTTTTGTGTGAATCACAAATGTCTGCCCACCACATTTCAAGGAAGATGAAATTCTAAGGGAATTGATGAAAAGTGTAAGAGAATTAAGAATATGAAGTTTGGGTTCACTCCTGAAACAGATTTAGCAGTTGTGGCTTTCAGAAATTAGATACTCACTATTTCACTGATTTTGTGGCAACGTTTTTAGCCTAGTGGGCTGCTTTTGACTGGAGTAGAATAATTTTTTCCACAGTAGGTAGAATGGGGTTATTTTTTGGATTTGTACTGGAATCAGTGTTGGTAACACAGGGATGTTTTAGTTACTGCTGAGCACAGTTTGCACAGAGTTAAGGCCTTTCCTGCCTCTCACTCCACTCCACCAGTGTGTGGGTTGGAAGTGTACAAGGAGTTGGGAAGGGAAACAGCCAGGACAGCTGAGCTCAAGTGACCAAAGAGATATTCCAAACCAGATAGCACCATGCTCAGCATATAAAGCTGAGTGACCAAGAAGGAAGAGAGGACATTTACAGAGATGATGTTTGTCTTCCCAAGTCACTGCTACGCATTACGGAGCCCTGCTCTCCTGGGGATGGCCGAGCACCTGCGTGCCCATGGGAAGTGGTGACTGAATTCAGTGGTTCGCTTTAGCTGTGTGCACAGCTTTTGCTTTACCTATCAAAGTATCTTCTATCTCAACACAGGAGGATTTTTTCACTTTTACTCTTCTGATTCTCTCCCCTATTCCACTAAGGTGGAGTGAGCAAATAGCTACATGGTGCTTAGTTGCCAGCTGGGGTTAAACGGTAAAATGAATAATCCAGATTTTAAAGTTAGAATAGTCAATACAAGCATTAACCTCCCAAATACATACTGAACATCCCTATGAATTTATATTTCATCTTGAAAAAAATACTTTAATGTAGATTTGAGCCTTCCTGCTGCAAAAATGAGAATTAATTTAGTTAGGAGTATGTCTTTTAGAAGCACTGCATTGCTTAGATGAGTAACTGAAAAGAAGAGCTAATAATTCTTTAGTTGTAAAATCTCTAGACAGTTATATGTGCAAAAAAATTGCTTTTGCTAATTTTTTTTTTCACCTAGCTTCCTTATTACCTGCAGACTTGAGAGAGAGGAAGCAGCAATACAAGTACTATTCCTCCACTTTAAAGGCTTAACTCTTTGCCATTAATGCCCTTTTATCTCACTGGGTGCATACCTTCAGAGTTACCATATAACCCAGCAGGAATTAGGTAACAAAGTCACCCCTTCAGGAGAGGAGGAATGCTGCAGCGTCCTGTTCCTGAAAAATCCTAAAGCACATCAGACAGAGATGAGACACAAGGAAGCACAGATGTCTCATGTCAGGGTACCTTGACCCCCTCAGTGGCAGAGGGCAAGTGCCAGTTTCAGCCTGGGCCCTGAGACAGCAGCCGTGAGTCACTGGGCAAAGCCTCAGCCCTGCCCGCAGGAGCCTCTCACTGCAGCAGGAGCCTGCAGCCACCACAGCACAGCTCCCACAGCCCATCCCACTCCTGTCTCCCACCATGAGCTGCACCAACTTGCTAGCCAGCATCCTGCACAAGAAGGAAACGTGCTCTTTCCTAGATCCCTTCCTAAGGTCCAGACAGGCAGAAAATCATAACGTAAATTAAAATCTCTTCCTGTGTCCTTCACATCCCTTTTTTTCAAGAAAGTATTGGAGGAATTGCGGGGCTCTGTAGATATTACAGTCCAGAAGTTCCAATACCAGAGAATATACTGCGAAGCAAAGGAAATCAGAGATGCCTGAACCGACACACAGGCAAGGAACTCATCTATCTGAAGACCCACAGAATCAGGACAAGTGCAATCAGTTTTCAACTACATCAATTACCTCCTATCCCAACACCAGCACAGCGTGGATGCCAGGGCAGCTCTATCCCTTTCAGAGACCACAGCACACACGCTACGTTAAGTTGAGTATGTAACAGCATGATTTGAAATACCTCTTAGCTATTATTCCACTAACTGAAGAAAAAAATAAAAACAACATGCCAACGCTTATATTTCAATGAGATGCTCACACTTGTTAAAAGACTCAAGCGAAAGTTACATTCCAATTCTCCAATGTTTTTCCACTAGAAGAATTTATTGTTTCTTATACCACTATTTACTGGTTAGTCTCTTTTCGATTTACCCAGTAAATATTCCATTAAAACTGTCTTGGTTTTAATCCCTAGCAGCTATTCTACATTACATCATTAAACGTTTTAGAAGAGTATTATTGCTCGTAAATGCTTAAAAAGTGTTCAAAGGAAAAATAAAATATGAATGCTATTTTTCCAAGCATAAAAGAAGATTAGCAGTAACAGAGAAATTTCAAGATTGATTATCTTCAGTGACCCACTGAAAAAGTCATCTGTATTAAAAAGAATAAAATACTTCTTAAAAATGTAGAGAAGTCAAAGTAATTTATGTTTTAAATTTCCCATGTTTACAAGGGATCTTGAAAGTAGAGCCACAAGAACAAAACTGGTTAATGAAACCATAACATTTCCTTGGCTTACAGCAAATGCTGATCTTGCAGCCAAAGAGAGAAAAATTACCTGCAGATGTGGCACATAGAATTTTTCTCTTTCTTTTAAGGCTTGCCTTGGTAAGAAACTTATAATACTTGAACCAACAAGGAGCAGCAGATATTTGACTCAAGTTCACTCAGTCAAAACATACAACCTTCAACTCCCACACCGTCCTATCCACACCTAAGGAGCTATGGGATGCCTTCCAAATTACTTTTGCTAACATTCGGCAACAAACTGTCCATAAGGTAGAAGCTGCCTTAATTTGCATTTGCGCACTGCATTTTCAATTTATACCATGTCATTCACCTCCTCCATAACAGTATCACACTTTCTTCTCACATTCTTCTCTGTGCTAAAATAAAGTCTCCCTTGCAGGCCAAAGGAATATTTGCTGGCATATCTTTCTCTGCTGCTGTCCTCTTATTATGTCCCCTGTTGTCTTTATTCTTCAATCCCATACCCACCTCTTCAAGACAACATGAACAAATGAGTTAAACCACTGGAAAAAGTAACTAGTAGTGGCTGATTTTTAATCTCTTCATTTCTCCAGATCTAAAAAGGATGCCTTTTGAAAGGTGCACTTATGCAAAATTCAATTTTTGCATTCAATACAGGAATGACTGAGTAACACAACATGGTTATAATAACCAGGGAAGTCAGACCCGATGACCACTTCCTTTTACATCTGTAAAATGCAACTACTGTAGCACTAAAAAGCTGTAGAAAAAGAAACCACACACTAGTAGAATAGTCAGTATTCAAAATTGTGGTAGTGAGCAACATACTAACACATGTTCAAATACCGGTGCAAAAGAGGTGCTGTAAGTTTTTATGAAACGTGATGTTAAGAGAGACAGGAACTTGCAGACAGTATCCTGTGGGCTCCCTAAGGGTCAGGTTCTAAAGATGCTTCACTGATTTGTCACACCCATACAAAACTACCACCTTTCAGCTCAGGTTTCTCACCTTATTCTCCTTTCTCCCTTCAATCCCCTCTTGACATTAGTCCCAATAGCTTCTGTGACAGCTACTTACAAACCTTTCCTTCACAATGTGCCTCCATCTTCAAACACTGTTTCTAAACTGGTGCAAGAGCTACATGTGCTAGAAACTCCCACTCAAAATTTGTGTCCCAAAGCTGGAGATGTGTATTTCTTTTCAACCCACAGATCAAAATACACTTTGCATCAACACTCGACTAACCTACCACAGCCTATCATTGAGAGCACCTCCTGATTTCTGCTAGTGGTCCTTATTTTCCTGTTACTACATCATTCCAGCACATAGCATACATGTAAATATATTCCCAATGGTATACTTATTTTAAAAAGTTTCATCTTTTTGTAACCAACATAAAAATGAATAGATGAACAAAAACCTATTTGTACTTTTCAGACAACATTGTTGGGGAAACTACTGGCACAATAGCTAGAGAAAGTAACAAATTATGGTAGCCCATAGCTCTTAAATAGCAGATAACAACTCCTAGTATTTTATCTGAGACTGTAACATTCTTCCACAAATGCCAACTAAAACACCATGAAAACAATGACTCAAAGTTTTAACTTTATTCTGCAATTATGCTTCCCATCTACATGCCAAGTGAGTCTCAAATTTGAACCTGAGTGAAAACCTCAAGAAACAAGACATGAGAAAACATAGTGAGGACCTGTCTTGCATATACAGTACTCATCCATGAGCCTGGACACGTAAACTTTCATGGGATTCCTTGGAAGTTGCCCTCTTCTCATACTCAATCTCACACCAAGGAGACATCATGGGAAATGACAGCCATAGTTCATAGGGAGTTCTTTAGCAGAAATGATGTAATTCTAGGTCAGCAAGCTATTCTAAAAATGTACAAACTGAAAAATCACCCATTTCTGCAAGTCCATGGAAGTGAGTTCCTGTGGTTGGAATATAACAGAATCCAGCAGAACATGTGCCTACTGCATTACAAGCATGTAAACAGCTATGGCTGAAGTACATTTTGGTATGCAGTGCATCTTAACGCAAACAAGCCTCAGATGGAGAGGCTTAATGCAGCTAATATGCATTTTAGTATTATCAGCTTGCTCTTCTCTTGCCTTCTATTAAAAAAAAAAAAAACCCACACACAAAAAAACCCCACAAAACCCAGAATTTGGGACTAACACTGGGATTTGTGACCTTCCTAGAAGGACCCCTGATATGCATTAATGAGATCTGAAGTAGCCAAATGCAAGAATATCACCCAGAAGTATATCACCCAGAAGTACAGACACAGAACTCAGACTAGAATTGTATGTAATTACAGGGGAGAAACAGTGACTGCAAAATTTTTTCCCAGAAGTAAGAGGTATATGCATTACATGTATATGCATAAAGACCTATGGAGACAGAAACACATACTGTCATTTTATGCTCTGCAAGATGGGGTCTCTGTTGCAAAGCTGGTGTAAAGCTGCTACGACACAGCTGGTGCTTTGTGACTCTCCCATTCTGACTCAGGTAAGAATCAACAAACACAAAATATCAACTAATATTGATTTTGCTCAACGTCGAGATTATGGAAACAAGAAGGGCACTTTCAGCAACTCCAGTTTAAAATGGAACGGTGTCAGTACTAGCTACTATTTCAGATAGGTATCGTTTTGTGTTCCCTTCCCAGAACACTCATAGCAAGATCTGCATTGCACAAGTACCTCAGACACACTCCTCTTCTACTGTGCTAGCAGGTAAAATTAATTTTAAAAACCACAATACCAGTGGTTTCATGGCTTGACATTGGCTTTTCTTCTCCAGTGGCCCACATGCAGTCTCTCTGCAAGAAGCATAGTCAATATTACCACAGAAAAATACCATGAAAGACAGTTTCTAAAAATGTTTTGTGGTCTTGGTCACATAGGGGACAAATTCAAGGGAAATTATACTGCCATTTAGCTCCTCAAAGAGTTACCCATGTCATTTTGTTTTCCCCTGAGTTTTCCCACTCAAGGACACCCATCTGTATGCTTTTCTGAGGGATTTACTAATGCGCTCCGTTTTCTTCAGGCATGTTTGCCAGCCATCTCTCTTCTCAAGCACAACCCTGTTACTTAACAGAGGTTCATACAGAACATATGGGACATAAGGAGCAGGCAAAGCAGTTTATCTTGATCCAGTCAACATCAGCTAGATGAAGATTTCTATCAAGAGGAACAAACACACATGTAGCTCAGGAAAAGGAGAGAAACCACCCTGCACTAAGTGGAAAACTACCACAGGAACTGTGTGGTAATGAAGAATGAGAAGATCTCTAAGACTTCCCCACCAGGCTAGCCCAAAGACATTCATAGTTAATTTGTTTTTTTACTGAAATAAAGCTAGAGGCTCCAGTCTTAATTGGTTTAATTTCCTTTCACTCATTCAAAGCAATGCTCCTTTCAGACAGTTTTATCCCCAGAGGATGCAGCTTTTGCTTTATCCAATATGGGGAGCAGAGAAACCAGGCTACAGAAGGTGAGAGACTCCATCTCAGTTGGGATGGCAACATTACAACTCCTCACAGCTGGGACAAACCACAGTCTCGCAGAAACATGGAATATCTGCTCCATGCAACCAAGCAGATTTCCAAGCTCCTGGTCAGTCAGTAGGTCACTATTCCCAAACATCATACTGCAGACATTTTCCTTTCTAAAATGGCCATTAAATTATGATCTGCAGAATGTTAGTGATACTGTAATGAATTACCCCAGGACTCACTTTGGCTAACAGCTAATGAATCATCACCCACAAATTTCATTTTCAAATTATCAAATGATTCCATCAGAAAATCACACAACTCAGACACAAATTTAAAAATATGACTCAAAATATTGTTTAAAATGTGTACGGGTTAAGCAATGCTTACAGCAGCAGATGTCTGTATCAGAGAAGACACTATACAATAAATTCTCATAATTTTAACTGTGCTGACAGACAGTCAGAAGACTCCAGATACATACTTTGTAGTTGGTCTGCATTATTGCTATTTCAGGAAGCAATATTTCCTTTAAAAATTAGTGTTGCATAATTTCTAGTAGTATTTCACAGTTTTAGCATTGAACTTCTAGAACATTTACCCAAAATTATGCCATAGTTAAAAATACTTCCAATGCCATTGCTCAGCAACCATTCAGGGACTAATGATTTTAAAGGAAACCGTGACATTTTAATAATTTACAAATCCTACGGATTCAGAGAATATTGATTAAAACCAGGCAGATTTAATGCAGAGTATTTTGCTCATTCACCCTTATCTATTAAACTGCTGCAATATATTAAACAAGGCTATAAATCAGCAATAAAGAACAATTAAAACTGAGGGTATTACTGCAGGCTTGAGTAACCTACTAGAAGTATTAAATGAATAAGATTTTAGTGAATTATTTCAAGTCATACAGTACTCTAACATTTCTTGACATACAAGACTACACATCTCTCTCAGTCATTTTGGGTCTATTCAATTGCGAGATAAAGCACATGCCTCATTTCAGCCTGAATTCACACCAGACACTGAAACCTGAGCATGTAAGTAACAGTCCAGCCTGCTCAGAGCGCTCTGTACAGCACGAACCGTCAATGATCTGGAAGATTAAATAATCACGGAATTTATTGACTTGGAAGGGACCTTCAAGGATCAGAGTCCAACTCCTGGCCCTGCACAGTACTCTCCCCAAGAGTCACATCATGTGCCTGAGAACATTGTCCAATCACTTCTTGAACTCTGCCAGGCTGGTGCTGTAATCACTTCTCTAGGGAGCCTGTTCCAGTCCCCAGCCATATTCTGGGTGAAGAATCTTTTCCTAATATCAAACCTAAACCTCCCCTGACACAGATTCAGGGCATTCCTTCGGATCCTGCCACTGGCCACCATAGAGAAAAGATCAATGTCTGCCCCTCCTCTTCCCCTCACAAGGAAGTTGTAACTGCAATGAGGTCTCCTCTCAGTCTCCTCTTCTCCAGGCTGAACACTCCAAGTGACCTCAGCCACTTCTCATACAGCTTCTCCAGACCCTTTACCATCTCCATTGCCCTCCTTTGGACACTCTTTAACAGCTTTGTATCTTTCTTATATTGTGGCACCCAGAACTGCCCCCAGCACTCGAGGTGAGGCCGCCCCAGTGCAGAGGAGAGCGGGACAATCTCCTCCCTGCTCGGCTGCNGCTGCCGATGCTGTGCCTGATGCCCCCCAGGACACGCCTGGCCCCCCTGGCTGCCAGGGCACTGCTGACTCGTGTTCAATTCCCCATTGACCAGGACCCCCAGGTCCATTTCTGCAGCGCTGCTCTCCAGCATCTCATTCCCCAGTCTGTCCATACCTACAGGGCTGCTCCATCCCAAGTGCAGAATCCTAGCACTTCCCTCCTTGAACTTCATCTGGCTGACGATTGCCCAGTCCTCTCCTTTGTCCAAGTCTCTCTGCACAGCCTCCCTAACCCGGAGGGAGTCAGCAGCACCTCCCAGTTTTGTACCATCTGGGAACTTGCTTAGTGTTCCTCCTAGTCCAGGTTCAGAACTCAGACTGTTAAACACAAGTTTCAAAGTCCTTCAGTGAAGTCAGCCACAGAAACACACTGCCAAACAGCCTCCCCTCCTTAGGACAGTAAACGATGTGGTACTTCAGCAGGTCCCACAGAGTGAAGGCAACTTGTGAGGCTGCTTCAGGTGGCATAACTCATGGCTTCAGTAACTGAAACAAAAAGGTGGCACTGCCTAGTTCAGAAGTGTGCTGCAGTGGCTACTACCTCGTCAACATCCCTTGCTCTAGATGGCACATTCCAGCCAGCTGGAAAGGCCACTGACTTGTGAATAACTCCCACCAGACCTGGGGAAGCTCTTCCCAGCTCAAATAAGGCTCCTTTTAAATATCTTTAATAAAAATGTTCAAAGTGGGCATCCTACTCATCTACCATCTTTCTACACACGATACCTATTTACATGAGTAACAAACGCCAAGAGGATGGATTGTGGGCATCAAAAGTACCATCATTCATAGTGGTTCAAAAGCACCCCAAGATGTCAGATTTTCCACAGAAGCAAAGCCCAGCACATCAGAGTTATTGTCCCAGGTTACAACGTAAGATGTGCCCAAAAGTATGGATTCTATCACTGTCTTCATAAGCTGTTAAAACTGGTGGGACAGTGTTCCCCCATCTCCTTCATGACTCATCCCTGGTAAACTCATGGGGATATCTTCTGTTAATGGGCCAGCTGTGACACCAGGTAGGGCAGAGTTCTTTATCTCTCCCATGACCCATCCTCCCTCCAGG
>VYZQ01006954.1:0-56904 GCA_013400655.1 Mystacornis crossleyi | reverse complement strand
TCAACTCAGGGAGCCCTGAGGTCCCCCAGTTGCCAGTAAATCACCCCAATCATTCCCTCCTTACATAAACTCTGTACCTCCTGATAGGCTTTCACCTAAAAATCACAGAATGTGCTGAATTGGAAGGGACCCACAAAGATCATCGAATCCAGCTCCTGGCCCTGCACAGGACCATCCCCAAGAGTCACACCATGTGCCCCAAAAATATTGTCCAAACACTTCTTGGACTGACTGAGGAACTTCAGGGAAGATATGTTTCTATTGCAATGTGTGGAAGAAGAANTCTTGTATTGTATTTTCTGTTATCTTTAGAATACAAGAAGTAAAGAAATCCTTTTACTTACATAGTTCAGAAAGTTTCCAACTTTAAGAATCAATTGGCAGAAAACTGGCAGTCGGTGACTGGTAAGAATTGCTAAAGAATAAGAAGAGAGACATTTTCAATAAATTAAATTAAATTATCTGAAATAGGATTTTCCTTAGGTTTGACAGTGATGGTAACAAAATTTTCATCCAATGTTATGTCAAGCCATTGTTATGGATTTGGAAAAATACCAGTACAGAAATAAATCAGCTGAATGGAAGTGCAATGAGTAAGTTTCTATTATGATCTCTTCTTTACAAGTAGATGGAAAGCTAGTTTTTCCATTAAGTTTGGAGTATAGATGTGTCAACCCTGCAGCTCCCTTATGAGGGAGAACCACATATAAGAAAGTGTATAAACTTGAGGGAGTCTATAGCCCTCATTCCCAGCATATGTTATTCTAGTTAAGAAAAGCAAGGGTTATCATTGTTAGGGAGAGCAATAGTCAAAAGATGCACATTTTAGCAGGGGAATCTGGGGTGAGAAGTTTTTGGCAGAACTAGAACAGAAACACTGACCCTCACAATGGGATGGAGGGGGAACACACATGTCAGGATGGGACTGCAGAGAGCTGTTGATTACACCCCAGTAAAAAGTAACCATTGCACTGACATCAGACATCCAGGTATAGCTGTTTTATGTGCAAACATCAAAGTTTGCAGTTTAAGTACGTTTAATTCATCAGTGATCATGGACTCTCTAAAACCATTGAATTGAAGCTGGAATGCAAGAGCACCTTCAAGAAAGAGCTAACCTAAAACTAAAACCAGGGCTAATTTTGTGAGGAGGGTCTCCTGAAATACTGGTGAAGATCATCTGGGATGCGCTTTTCTGGCAGTCAGATCAGATTCTGGTATGTCACAGTGTCAGGCTCCACCACAGAACTAACCTGGACTGCATCAGTGCACACTACAGGGAAAACTGGAACTGATTCATTGTTACGGACAAAAATCTCCACTGCACACAAAAATGTAACCTATATTCATACAGGATCTGGCACTGACATCTTCATCTCAGGAGAGACCTTACCACTCTCTACAACTCTCTGAAAGGTTGTAGCCAGGGGAGTTCGGCCTCTTCTCCCAGTGACCAGTGACAGGATGAGAGGACATAGCCTCAAGCTGCACCAGGGTAGGTTCAGGTTGGACAGCAGGAGGAATTTCTTCACAGAAAGAGTTGTTAAGCATTGGGATGAACTGCCCAGGGAGGCAGAGTCACCATTTCTGGAGGTGTTCTATATACAACTTGGCACTTAATGCTAAGGTCTAGTTGATAAGGTATTGATAGGTCAAAGGTTGGACCCAGTAATCTTAGAGATCATTGCCAACCTAAATGATTCTGTGAACCCTGGAAGTGTTCAAGGCCATGTTGGGTAGGGCCTAACCCTGGTGGTCTTGTGAAAGGTGTTCCTGCCCATGGCAGGGAGGTTGGAACTGGATGATCTTTAAGGCCCTTTTCCAACCCAAACCATTCTATGATTCTATGATAAAGGAAATTTCCTTCTTTCTCTGCAGAACTACTACTTCAGAGCAGAACAGCACAAACTGCAATTCTTCAGAATGTATTCTTGGAGCAGGAATTTGCAGAATCATTTTGATGTTCACTACACATTCAGCAATTAAAAGGTTAATTTTGATTAGATTTTAGCGTAGGCTATCACTGATGCTAATCAGCTAGAAGACGGTGGCTGAGCCTAAGCACTGGTGCAGCACTGATGTACTTACTTTCACAGGCTGTCCTGATGGCTTGTGTTTTTGGCCACAGACACTCCAGGAGAATTTTTGTTTCCTCACAAATCAGCATACATTCAATCCGCAACTGGTAGCTAAAAAGAGATCAGTGGAAAAGAACCACAGCAAACACCACAAAAAACAAACCCCACAGCCCTGATTAACTGAGTTGTGCTCAGCAAGAGCATCATCCATTTTAGGCAAAGTGCAGTCCCAACATTCTTATGTTCTCTTTAATTCTCTGACATGAGAACTGGATTATAAATAAATCATACACAGATATTTCCAAAGATGTCCTAGAAACAATTATCATCTCTTTCAGAAAGCAATGCTGGACTGACATCTGGCAGTGACCACCTTGCATAATGAGGCCATAATTTTTTACAGTTTCTGGGCAACACTAGCCAGGATTTTAGTTCCTCTTTTTAACTTCACAAACAGAAATTTGAAATATTTTGGCAGTGATGTCCTTAAATGACGTTTATGGCTCATCATGGATTAATGTTGTGGAAGGAAAACATTTTCTAAAGTACTTTTAAATCTAGCTAGAAGTTTGAGAAAATGAAAAGCCTCATTTTCACCACCATATTTTCAAAAAAGTGTCTCTGATTGTGGCATGGCAGCTGATCAGATTTACAGAGGGCTATTGCTATTAATTATAACATATCACCATGTTTTTGTGAACAGCAGAAAGATTTCTCTGTGTGGACCTCATTTGACTTGGTAAAAACTGGGGAGGTGGCGAAAGCACAGGCACTGCTGTGATTCACTCATGGATTTGTGGGCTCTCCAGTGGGTGAACTGGAATCTGTAGCCCAGGGGTGGAGTGAATCAGCAGCCTGGTGACAGGATTCAGTCTGTGGCTTCACGCCACGCAGGAATAGCTGTTCAGCAGTCAAGAGCTTTTTCATACCAAGGTTATTTTCTCTGTAGTTTGCCAAAGGTGTCTGAAAGTCTCTCTGGCCTTTGGGAAGGAAAAAATTCTCAAATGAGCTCTACAAATCACAGTCAGATAATTTATTCTGAAGACTGAATGTCAGGAACATCCCTCTAGCACAATAAACAGAGGCCTTAACTTTTATGCACAAATCTTGTAAGAACCACACTCATGAAGGAGAGACAAGGAAAATTTTGCTTACCTGGGAACTTCCAAAAGATGGAGATAAAACTGATCTGCATTTGCCAGCTGTGATTTTTCCTCTTTGCAAGATTTCAGGCTATTTATCTAACAGGAAATAAAAGAGCAAAATAACCACACAAATATTTCTGCTGCCAGTTGCTTCTTACAGGCACGAAACTGGCTGTTCTGAACTTGCTATGTAGGCAATGGAAGTGAAGCATATGAACAATAAATTCTACATATGAACTGGTTTGCAAAGGCAAAGGTAGGTTTTGTTTTGACTGGAAGGTCTTTTGCCTTTGTACAGCATCTCCTAGGATGAATTCCTGAACTGTAGGCAGGCATTCAGCAAGCTATAATGTTCAGACACCCAGAAACCCCTTTAAAAGGATGAGTCCTTTCCCTTCCTCCTCCTTGAAACCTGCTCTTAAAGGCTCTCTAGTCACCGAAGTCCACAAATCCTAACGTGCTTCATCCACCTAATTAAAATAACAGGATAGAGAGCAGCACTTGTCTACACCTGTGTTGAGCCTCCCAATATGCTCTTGCTCAACCCCTGTGTGAAGAGGCCAGACTTGTTGGAGTGGACTTCCCACCGCTCTGCCTTGGAATGTCACTGACCTAGCTGCAGCGGAAGGATGTGGGATCCAGCCGGAGCTGCTTGCTTTGGGCAGGGCAAACTTTTCAACCTGAACACACAACAGACGAAACTCCACCAGAATAACACATTAATAGATACCTCCTGGTCTTCCGGCAGCAGTTTAAGTAGCTGTTTCAGCATCTCAGCATCCAACTTGGACCTATCCCCTGTCTGAATCATGGCAGCAATCTCTTCACTGGAGCTGCAGGAAGGAGAGAAATGCTGTGGAGCTCTGGGGGAGTAACATGGCAAACAGAAAAGACCCCAGTCTCTCTGCGGGCACTGCAGGAGCAGCCAAAGTAATTCATACTACATTTGCCTCCCGTTACATTTTGGATCTTAGTCCTCAAAAGTACAATGGAGATATGAAAATGCAAAGGTTTTTCTTTTAAGCCTAAAGCAATATTCCTTATAATTTAGGTGTGCTTTCTGGCCTTTGTTCATATTTACACAACAAATCCCAAAGCTCTGCTTTTACTGTGGGGGTCTGGTGTCACTGGGAACATATTTACATTCGAATTACTCCACCATTTGCAGCAAAGACAAGGATAAAACCAACGGCTCCCAGAAGGTTTTAACGAAAATCCTTGTCTGAAACTTTGGCAGGCAACATGTGTTTGAAATGATTCCAGGCTGCTGTGGTTTGGGCTCTGGAGAGCTGGGCTCCGTCAGCCACCAGTGCTAACAGAGGCAGCACCCGGCTCCAGAGCAGCCTCATCCCTCACGAGTGCAGTGGGGCTCAGCTCTTTGATCCCACGGTCACCAGCTGCTCTCGGGAGAGCTCAACTACTGCCCAGGGAATCATGCAGGGAGAGGAAATAGCATTTGCATTAGGCTATGCACCATTCTCCCCCACTGCAAAGCAGTTTGTCATGGAAAAAGAATAATAATAATTAAAAACATCCCTCTGACTGATTCTGATTTATTCTTAATGAAAAGGGACTTCTTGGCTGAATTTCTTCTTGAAATCCTTTTAACGTGGGCCATGACACAAAGGGCAGGAGAGAGCAGAACATTCATCATCATCCTGCCATAACTTCAGGGAATATAAGAGTAAAGATATTTTCCGAAAAACTAGTACAAATTCCTTTCCTTTCCTGCCCCTCCACAAGGGCTGTGAGTTGGTAAATTTCCATTTGTTTAATTATTCAAACTGTTTCCTATTTATAGAAAAACTGCAAATAAAAACTACATATGATTTTGGATCTGAACCCCTGGAGATGCCTCTTTAAGAGCAGTGAAGTGATTTGAAACTTCCATTCAAAAATCTTCACTAATGGTTCCTGCCAGAACTTGATATTTATGTCAATATTACCAAAGAAAAATAAGCTTTTACATAATTGTACTGTTATTGATGAATAGTGTCTGTTTTGGAATTAGTAGTCCATTCTAGATTTAATACCAGTTTAAAAAATGATGTTAATTGTCTGGAAAAAGACTGTCTCATCTCAGTATTAAAAAAAAAGTTGACTTCTTGTTAAAGAAATATAGTACTTGCAAAATATTCCTGCTAAATTAATTTCATTTAATATCTGAATAAACACATAGATACATCAAATCAGTAATTCAGTTTACTCTCCAAATCTTACCACTTAAATTGCTTCAGAAATATACTCAGAAAGAGGCTTTTCTTTGGGCCTATGAATGTGATCTGTAAAAAGGAAAAAAAAAAGTCAGCTAGAAATACATTTACCTTGGTTTCAACAGATTTTCTAGAGCTTTTGTTTGTTTATTGGGCGATATTTGTGGGTTTTTTTGGTAAGAACATTATCAATAACTTTCATTGATCAAACCCCAAGCAATTGACAACAATACAGGCTATTAGCTCTATTTTAGAAAGAGAAAGAGGCAAAGGCATAGAGAAGGAAATTGATTTGTTTATTCCAATTTATAAGAATTAATATTGAAATTCCCTTGTCCTCCCTGTCTCAGAAGAAGACCTATCCCTCAGCAGTTACTTCAACTTGTTTCATTCTAAACCTCTCCTGTGTTTTTTTTTAAGGCAACTTCAGGCTGTGGATATCAAAGTATTGCAAACTTTCTTATTATAAATGATTGACAACAATAGAGATTAAATAAGACTTTCACTCCCAAGAATTTTGCCATTCTCTACAAAAAGTGGGCAGTCCAAGTACCTCTTTTTTTTTCTTTATTTTTGGCCCCGTTTTCTCCCTGGGTGTTGGTGGTGGGACAGAGAAAAGAAGCTCCAAGCTTGTGTAGTCAGGTTCTACAAGCTCCTTGCTGCTGCTTGGCATCACAGCCCATATGGAGCCACTTTCTGGAAGAGAATAACAGCACAAGGTGGACCACAGAGGTTGAGGAGCACTTTCAAGGCAGTGTGATTTGTAAAAGGGAAAACACTTTTGAGGATGAATGAAATACGATGCTCATTAGCCCTGGACAAATGTGAATTATTTAAGAGTGACAGCTCCCACAGAGAGCATCCCAAAGGTTTGAAGCCTAATTAAACCTGGAAGACTATTGCCACATTCAATTCACTGAGCTGAAGGCAGCAGATGAACTTAATGGGCTGCTCCAAATTGTTTTTGCTATTGCTGACCAGCTACACATTGGAGAATCATGGTTCCCACATCAGGGATGCTTCATCCAATTAGGTAAACATCTTTTTGCAAGAGATAAGGACTCCCAAGCCTAATATTACTGCCAGGATCATCAGGAGCCATCCAAATAACAAATAGAAGTTCAAACCATGAACTTGTATGACTCAGGATCTCACCTCCTTTTGCTTTAGGAGAGATTGCAACAGTGACACTGAATGCACTGGGAATGGATCTCAGTTTGTATCTCTGCATAAGAAAGCAGTCCACAGCTCAGGATTTTTATATCTGTGTTTATATATTTTATCATAGCAGCAAGTTCTTGCCCCCTGTGCCCCCTTGTCTTGGAGATGAGCAAGGAAGAACAACTGAGATCTGTGTTGTGTGAACTGAACATTAAAAACTGCAGCAAAAACGGAAATGTGTTTCCAGCCTCTTTGCTGGAAGTTCAACAAGATTTGCAAGCCCCTTTGGCACACAGTAACCACAGACTCTTAGTGGGTTTTTGTGTGCGTGTGTGAAACACCACACAAATCACGTGGCTGTGGTCAGTATGAAATCAAGCGGGGGACTGCCCTGAGGGTACATGTTCCCCAGCCCTACTGACGAGAGTTTTCAGCTGTAGATCTTGGCTGATGCATCTTCTGGCTGTGTGAGAAAATAAAAAGCAAAGCAAAAGCTTCAGCTGAGGCTCCACTCACTGGTGATGTGCCAGGAGTTCATTAAGAAGAACCATAGAACATGACCATTCAAAGGATCTTTCCACTCAACACACTCAGAGTGCTTTGCAAACCTGAATCAGCTCAGACTCACAACACCCCTTTAACAACTAACAAATAGAGAATGACAGGCTAAGAGAAGGTAACTTTAGCGGCCACAGAGCCTCAGTTCAGAGCTTCTCCCGAACTACAGTTTCCTCCACTAACTGGCAAAGGACCGACTTTCCATATTTATTTGTGATTATGACCAAGTGCAAGCAATGGGACCACCTGTGTGACCTGATTTAAGAGTGAAGGCTTAGTCCCCCAACATCAGTGTTTTCCTTTGGCTGCAAAGTGCATGAGCCCATCAGCCCAGTGTTACAAACAAGCACGTACGTCTCACCACGTCAGAGGGGAGCTTCTGCCAGTGAAACACCTTCATCCTCAGCGCCGGTGTCTTCTTAGCGTGGGGCTGCTCCCCACACCCACAGGTAAGGTGACTGCACCCAGGACGGCTGCACGGCTGGGGAAATGGGAGCGATGGGGCATTTATGCCAGGCACAGAAACCGGGGGAAGAGGCACCTTGCACCCAGGAAGTAGGGGTGGAGGGGCTGGCAGCTGTGGCAGCAGAGCTGCCATGACAGACTGTCCTTGGGAGGAAGAGGAAGCATCTTTCTGGGAAGGTGATGTGTTCCCAGGACATGGCTCTGACTTCCCAGAAAGGCCAGTGGTTGGAGAAAGGCTCAGGTCTGCACTGGGGTTCTCCTCTTCCCAGTCCATATTAACTTGGATGCATTTGTTCACCTTTGGAGCAGATCTTCTAGACACTGTTTTGTGGTGATTTGAGCAGTGCATGTTTGATAGCAGACTCTCCATGGCTTGCCCCGGTTCCATTTTCCTGCTCTACGAGACAACAAGGAGATACAAGGATTAGCAAAGTTCCTCACGACTGCTCCCTACCGGTAACTCCTACAGAGACACAAAAGTAACAGTGACCTTCCTATTAAGGTAAGCAACAGGAATATTTCTAACTGCTTTACAAGTGACAGTTCGTGGTGGTTTCAGCTGGGCAAGTCAGGAAAAGAAAGTCCTGCTGGCCATAAGGCTCCTTTTTGGCTTCTCTTGATCCTTCTACATTCTTGTAATACATAAAAAAAGAAAGCAAATGCTATCAGCACAGTAAATCCCTACCTGGTTGTTTTTTCCCCCTTGTTGATCAGCCATTTGGTGCAGTGAACGAAGGGGTAAAGGGATGCCTCCTACAGAAGTTGCTACAGCTGCTCTACAGACGGGACATCTCAAACAGCAGGGACACAGGCACTTACACCTGAACGACCATGTTACCACAACGTACCTTGAGGGCAGAAGGGTGCAGGGGATTTAAAGAGAAACTCTCAGCATAGCCTAATAAAGTAAACAAGCTACAGCTGAGAAGGAGGATTCAGGGTGAGCTGCTTAGGTATTTGTGACTACACATGGAAATGACTGGTAAGTATTTAAATGAGTAAGATGGTCTTTCTTTTTTTGCCCTTAAACCAAATTTTAATCTAGGCAAAATCTTTATATTTGTCTTGAGACTATACAGTTTCTCCCAGAGCCTCTTGCAAAAGACTCTGCAGAAGTCCCCTCTTCTATGTATGCCCAGTTTTAAGCATGGAGACAGACCTGCCGAAGTTAGTGGACGATTTGCTGGCTCAGGGTTGGCTTTGTTTGCTTGACTGAGCAAACCTTTCTTTTGCAAACAATTGCATTTCTTGTGGATGAGCAGTGCCCTGGGACACTTAATCTCAGTAGCTAGATCTGCTGTGTGATTTCTCTCTGTATAACCTCTACAGCAGTGGCCATCAAAAATGGCAGAAACAGCACATGCTAAAAGGGGAGCAGTGAGGACACTATCAGCGCTCCAGAAATGACATAGTAGGTGCAGCATTTTTAGGGACTATATGTAGGCAGACACAAAGCCCCCTGTGATCTCAGTCTTTAACAAAAGAGCACAGAAAGGCACAGGAATCATGTCTGGGCAATTACCGGTGATAGGGGATATAACAGCATAAAATCACCCCACGACAACACATTAATAGCATCAGCAGTTTTAATAGAGTTAACTAGATGGGGACTTTGGTTTGCAGTGCAGGATGAGAGATTTTTTTGGTACATACACCACATTTATGTTCTCAAAGGACTAGGTTAATACTTACGAATGACCATTTTCCTCCTGACAGAGCAATTTTGGGCAGTCGCTAACACAAAAAATGCTCATTAAGAGAGCTGCATTAAAACCTGCACTTGATGCATCTCTAGTCCATAGCATCTGTAAAGCATCTCCTGTACTTTGGAACAGTTTGTCTTTGAAACCTACTAGTTCATAGTGATGACAATCTCCAGCTCTTACAACAGCCCCATAAAATTGCAAACCTATGGATCTAAGGAACTAGAAAGAAATAAAACTTTTGAATTTTGTTTTCAATCTTAATTTGGTAAGAATGGCTTACATTAAAAACATTAAATCTTAAATCAACCAGTAAATAACATTTGATTTACATACGAAATGGTGCCAGTTAAAATAACTAAGTCAAAGGCCTATAATAGAAAATTAATATTAACCATGTTGGCAATTTACTTGAATTAATTTGTTGTTGGTTTCCATTTTTTTTTCCACAAGTAAGAAGCTTCCCCAAAGGTAAAGCAGGCTTACATTTAATTTATGTAAACAACTTCATGTATCCCCTTTAGGACTTCACAATCTTTGTGGTAAACTTGTACATATGTCTGTAATTACCCTAAAAGGACAAGTGAGGGATTCAGCCCTTTGAGAGAGCCTAATGAGAAAGCCTAATGAGAAATAAGCCACTTTCTGCTAGAAATATTAGGAGTAAAATGAGCTGATTAAAAAAAAATCTTATTGGAAATGCTCATGTTAAAATTCTGCTGCTTGTTTATTTTAATTAAGCTATAGGGAGAATCAGTAAGACTATTAATTAGGAAGCTTTTTTTTTAAAATCAGAGTGCTCATCTAAATTGCTACAGGGTTTGTGTAAAGGAAAGTCTTGTTTATAAAAATCCTACTAAGAAGTAGTACTATGCAAGAAATAGCTAATACGCTTTGAATGATAAATAGGCTTATAATAATGTATCTCCAAAGATTATACTTTAGAGACTGTGTAGAGAAATGCATGCTCTTAAAAAGATTAAAGCTGTGGTATAACTTCAAGGCAGCTGTAACTTACATTGCTGATAATGTTCAAATGAGCTTGTGGGTATATTTTAAAAAGAAATCTCTGTGTGAAATTTCTCCTTAGAAAGTGCAGCTTCCCCTCCCTGGTGAATACATACATAAATATACACACATCTCAATGCAGCCAGAGAAGCACTGGCACCACTTAGGCAAGGCAGGGAACAGAGACTGACTCAATACACCAGCCCAATTCTGATGATCCAGCTGAATCAGTTAACTTGCAATTAACCGTAAAGCTGTTTACAGTGCTCTACTACTCCACCTTTTGTTTTATGGGGAAAGCTGATGATGCTTGAGGACCACCACAATACAGGCTTTCATTTCCACATTTGCATCTGATTACTTCATACTAAAAACAGGCACACTTCTCATTAGTCTTGAAAGAGAAGCTGTATTTTGATAGCATAGGGTTTAGAATTTTAAGTCAGATTAAAAAAATATCTTACCTCTGTGATTTGGGTCATGTAAACACTCCCAGGTTTTCATTGATTGTGTTGCTAAGGGACTAATATGGGCTATGTTGTTTTGTAAAATGGGAATTTCATTTATTGGTCACTATTATACTGGAAACAGGGATTTCAATGAATGTTTCAGAAGACCTGATATTTCCCCTTGTGCTATAAATACCTAAAAGATTTCTCTTGAGGGGGAAGTTGTTTAGAAACTGTGCCCCACAGACATTCACGGTCACCACCAAAAGTGTAAGCACAGAGTCAATATCTGCAGTGTAAGATAGTTTTGAAGACACGAAGATGTACTCCCTACCAAGTGGCTGGAGTTGAGCAGCAGGATGTATAGGCCAACAGGGGGGAGGGTTAGTCACTTGTTTATGCGGACAGCTGCTCCCTAACTAGAACAAAGCTGTTCATTAGCTCCCAATGGGCTCCACTTGCTTTGCTTTGGATTCAGGGACTGACTTGCATTAAGATGCTCCCGGTGTAATATCCCTTACTGTTGACTTTGCAACAGGTGTAATTTATTCTTGATGATTATGATTCTTACAAGGATAAAAATAAGAAGTAGGAGACAATGAAGATCTTAACCCTTTCTTGCATAAGCAATCTTCTTACTAAAAGGTTTGCTCTTTTCCTTTCAGATACAGTCCTTGGGGTTTTCAAGGTTTTTCTTCAGCTTAGGTTCAGAGAGGCCTTAGGGGAACAGTAATTCCTTGCAAGTTCCCTCTTCCTTTGTTTTGGCTCTAGTATGGCTGCAAACATGATGCCAGAAAAGAGAAAAAGAGATTTTTTTCTTTCTTGTTGCTAATTATATTTCTTCTGTGGTATTTTTCATCAGTGGTTGTCAAAGTATTTCAAAGGAGGCCATTGCCCCCATTTTAGAGATGTGGAAACTGAGGGTCAGGGTCTGTGCTTGCACACAAATGAGTAATCTCAGTAGCCCAAGTTGCTGGCATTTCATTTTAGTGCTCTGTCAAAACCCTCTCTAGTTTTTGCAATCCACCTCTCCCTTACTAAGATCCAGCTACAGCTGTGTGTCCGTTTTCAAATACCAAAAAGCTGGAAGCTGTTGGAAACCAGAAGCAGTTGGAAAAAGTTGGAAACACAGTGAAAGCACTCACTTTTCACTCTAACTGCCCCTACTGCTGGCAGGAATGTGGCTGTGAAGTGTGTGTGCTTAATGCCTATGGACTCTGTCCTAGGGATGGAGTTAATGAAAAAGTCGTCTAAGGGAACTGGCTCCACTTTTTGGCAGCTGGCGGTAAGGCAGGAACCTTGGGATCTGCTGCAGGAGCCAGGGCCAGCAGCAGCAGCTGTGGGTGGCAGATGGTGGGAGGCACTGCTGCTAAGACCCCTTTGCTGGTCTCTGGGCCCTGAATCAGAGTGATGAGGCAGTTAAGGAACCATGGGAAGGCGTATGTAGAGTATGGGGATGGACTGTGAAAAGCAGGAGGCTGGGAGAAGATGTGTTGTAGGATCAGCAGAGGAATTTGTTGAGAATAGGGATGAAGTCTTCAGAATTGAAAGAAATGTCAACAGTTACTTCAACTGGGCCTTGTATAGCTGAAGGGATTAGAGACAGGACATAATAGCTTTAATCTTTGGGTGTTTGCTAGGCTTGAGATAGGTCACGGTTTGAAGAGATTGCTGTGTTGGCTGTCATTTGATCTACATGTAGTTGTGCTGCGGTTTGCACCCCGACCTCTGCAGACAGCTCTCAGTGTCATAGAGCATGCCTTGTGGAGTTCAGGGTCTCTTCTCTGTCCTCTAGACCTCTAGCAAGGTAGAGCAGTTGAAAATACCTGGAGGGAGAAAACCCCCTTCTCGTGCTGTTCTCCCTGGGGTCTCTCCAGTTAAGGAGGTATTTTAGAAAAACAAACCATTTGTCTGTGTTTCAGGATGGGTTTGTAGACTGCTGGTATGGTGAATGCAGTCACTGCTCCTGGGGCATATTCTTCTGTGTATGAGACTGGCTCACCAAAGAGGATTAACATACAGACCTGAAAGGGTTTCTGCACTCTTATTACTCCTCTTTTCTGCTTCTCTTGTATCTGCTTCTTGCTGAACAAAGAATCATAAAAACATTGGTTGGAAAGGACCCTGGAAACGGTTTTGTCCGAGCTCCCTTTCAGAGGATCATCATCACTGCTCAGTTTATGTCTAATTGAGCTGTGAAAACCTGAATGAATGGAGGTACGAAACATGGCAAAGTGTATAGAAAAACCTGTTGGTCTCAAAGGATCAGTCCTGGAAATTGTGTACTACTGAGGATTTCATTTAGATTACAAAATCAAGTTGTGGGTTTCAAAGGATCACAAGGACCAGATTTCATAGACTTGTTACCCTTTTTGCATGTGCTGCCTCTGCTTCTCCTTTGACTTTCTTCACATATTCTGACTGATGGATTTGGTCATTAATTGTCACTAATTCATGACTAAACTTATAGCAGATTATGCTGTATGGAGCCACATAAGTACCAGACAAACACATAAGGTTCTGCATGCCCTGAGCAGGCCAAACCAACCATAACCGTAATAATGTAGGTGTCATCAGCAAAGACTGCTGATCTCAGAAAAAACCAACTTTGACAGGCTGGGAGGGTATCTAAACTGACTTGATAGGAGCTGACTGCCACAGTGATTCTTGTCTTCTGACTTTAGGCAGACTCAGCTTGCATTACTCAAAGTCTCCATTAGGGAAACACAGGGCTCCTGCTAATTCCTACTGGCACCTGGCTCTGTGTGAATTGTCACACACAGCTCTTGCAGGAGTTGTTTATGCTGCAGCAAAGAGAGCATTAGAGAGTTCCTAATGTGAATTAAGTGCTAGCACAGCATGGATGAAGGGGTGAGTTACTTACAGACCTGACTGATTATGTTGATTAACTTGCAGTGATCGAATTCTCCCCTGGTATTTAAGGTCTGATACCTGCTCTGAACTAAGGAGTTGGAAACGTTTCTCTTTACTATGGACCTCATTTCCACTGCAAATCCTACAAATCATGTGGTTATTTTGCAAGATTGACACCACGAAGTAATTGCAAACACTGAGAGAGGTCTGTCACTATCATTGCCCCATTTTTAACCCTCTGTAGTCACACTTCTAGACATGGGAAAGCTATTTATCATATCCTGCCACTTTGACACTCACAAACCATGGGGCTGGATGGGATCCACCCAAGGGTACTGAGGGAGTGGCAGAAGAGCAAAACTATTGGTAGTTATTACTAAGCATATTGACAATTACATGCTTAGGTGCTTTATATCCTATGTGGAAACTACAGGACTTTGATGGATGAATTTTCATCAATCATGGGTCTTCCCCATCCCCACCAGAGAAAGGAAACTCACCAAATACTTATTTTATTCTAAAATTTTAAATATTTTCAGTATTGAAATAAAAAAAAACCCAACCAAAACTTGCCAAAAACTAACCCTGAAAATCCATCTCATTAAACATATGATTTTGGATGTGAAACACTTGGAAAATACTTCTGCTGATTTTTCCCATACTTTCATTTTATCATATAGCCAATGCTGTATTACAGAATATGCATTTATTTGGCAGCACGAAGACTTGCAGTGGTCACAGCCTGGTTTACATACCAGACCCCACGTGCCATTGCTGTAATACACCACAAGAATTCTATTTTGAGGTCTAAACTCACGTTGGCTTAAATGACCACAGCTCTGTTGAATTGGCCGTGATATTCTTTTTACCAACAATTAATCTGGTCTTGCAACCACTGAAAAATCCTTAGGATCATGAGCTTTATTTCAAGCTCATAAATGGAGGAAAAACTGCACATCCCAGTTGAGTATCAGTCTTTGACCTGCTCTGATTCTTTTCTTCTGTTCTTAAATAATCACTGTAATGGAAGCAGAGCTACTCTGGAGCAATAAATTATAAATGTTGTGCTTGAGTCTGCTGATTGGGATGTGATTGAATAGATAATTTACAGATGACTACTGAACAAAGAGCCTCCAGTGGCTCAAAATAACCCACTTCTTTGTAAACTCTTGAAAGCAGTGGAAAGATAATGCCAAACATCCTCTCTTTCAAGGCCAAGGTAAGCACACAGAGCAATAAAAACTCCAGCTGTGGAAATGAGCTGCTCTCTCTGGGTGGAAATGAGGGAAGCTGAAATACCCAGATGGAGAAATGGACACATGCTGTAGCACTGGAAGTGAGCAGCCTGTGGGGCATCAGCAGGCAAGGCTCTCTAGGTAACACCCAGAAAACCTGGTTTGTTCCCCAGTCCTGCATCTCCAAATGATGTTGTTCCTGTTGATAAAACAGTGGGGTGGTGAGGAGGAGGCTGGCTGTGCACTGCTAGCCTGGGCTGCAAGCTCTTGCTGGAAACATGCAGGTTGTAAAGCTGCTGGGGGAAAGTGTTTAATACTCAGGATTTTGCAGTTTAGAGTCTAATCTGGGGGCAGTGGAGCTAGATTGAATAGCAAAAAGATGGTGCTAGGGTGACGTGCTCTGAGACTGGAAAAGAGGGAAAAAAAGGGGAAGTCTGTAGATGTGACAGAGACAGTCCTGCATATCAAACCTGGGCTGGTGACATGGTTCTACTGGGAATGCCTGCTTCTGCCAGCAGGAATGGGTTTTCTGTTGCAACGGGGATGTGCTGCTCTGCAGGGTCTCCTGCACTGAACCTGCCCACGTGTCTGTTCTCAACTCACCTCTGCTTCTGTTGACCAATTCTCAGTATGCTCATAGTGATGCCTTGGTTAAAGCAAACCGTGATTTAATTCTTGGTTTCACTTCTAAGTTTTCAGTATTACAAGGACATTACAAGTCCTATTAAGCAAAGCAAAATAAGCTTTAGCCTGCACGTTAGTTTAGCCACAGTGAGTTATAAGTGAACAGTTCTGAAATGTACCCAGCTCTTCCACTGGATTTATGTTTCAGCACTTATTACACCATAGATTCAACAAACATAGATCATTTTAAATGGACAGCTATGTACAAAATTACTATACAATGTTATTACAAAACTTGAGAAATAAAGCTCTGAATTTTGAAAACACAATACTGCACAGTCCCAGTTTTAAAGCCAAAGTAACATGATTCAACTCATTCTGCAGCTTGGACATAGACTCTCAAGTACAAGCAGCTCACAATGTAAGTCAAACCCAGAGATTTACTAAAGGATAAGCTGAGAATGTGTCCAATAGAGCACTCTGGAAAACCTCTTCCTTTTGCTTTAGTAAGAGACACCAGGGCCCTGCTTCTCCAAAAGCTGATGGATGCATCAGTGTGTGTGACAAGACTACTGATGCGGTTCAACTTAATTGCACATAAGCATCATGTAGGACTCAGACACTGTTTATATGGCCATATGCTTACTAAAATACATCCTTTTTCTTTTACTTTTTCCCCCTGTAACCAATTTCCCTTGCTTTAAGTGACTGAGAGTAAAAATACATTTGTCTAATCTGGGTCTTGGACCTGGTCCAATATAAATCGTCAGTGGGACACGAGAAGAGGGAGTTAACACACCTCCACCCGCGATGGTACAGCCACTGCTTAATTTATACCCTTAATTTAGTCGAGGCACTGCTGTTTTTAACACTTCTCTGAGGGCTAAACACTGCAGTCTGTTCTTGGGCCACACTCAGCTGTCATTTCAAGAGGAGTTTGGCCTAAGAGCAGGTTGAAAGACTTGGCTTCCAAGACAGCGGATGACAGGTCTGGCTCTTTCACTGCCACTGCACACAGAACCGTCTCCTGCCCCCACAGGTGCCCAGTGCAAGGCACAGGCTGAGGGATCCAAAGTCTCTGGGGAGGCTCTTTAGGTCCTGGGGAGGGGAGTGAACGGCTTGCATCAGGAGAAGTGGGTCTTGGTGGGGCAGCAATTGTCCATGATGGCATTTCATTGATGCAGAACGTGGAGTCTCAGAAGCTGGCAGCACTCCAGCAACATGAGAGGTTCTCTCATACCTTCTGCCTTGCTGTGACACCTGCAGGAAGAGGGGGAAATGCAAATTATTTGCAACGATGAACAAAAGTGGTGTGTTTTTGCATGCATGCGTATCTAATGGTTGAGGTGCTTCTAAGGAAATCAGTTTCATCTGTTTCTCAGATAAGCTAAAAAGAGGTAGTTCGATGTACCTAATAAAAATCTCAAGTTCCCAGAACCAATCCTGATTCAGGAGTTTGGGCAACTTCGCTTTTAAGTTTAGTCCAGTAATATATATGCTTCTAGATATTAAATTGCTGAACTTACTAAATCTAGAGGATTTAGCAGGACTGTCAGAAGGATGGGGCAGCACGCTGTCACTTTTAAGAGCCTGTCTCAGTCCATAACTGAATCAAATACCATTTCTAAAGGCAGACATGAAGGCAAAGGCCTAGAAGGAAGATGAGCATTAGATTGACGACATTCTCATAGTCCATTTAAAAACTGCCCACAGACAATACTGAGTCTGCAGAAGGGGAAGTGAAGCATCTGTCTCTCAAGAATTAAAGGAAAACCTGGACTCTCAAGCCCTTCTGTGTCTTTGCAGGGGAAGGCTGATGTGCCACTGTGCCATGTGCATGTCATAGCTGCTTTTCTGGCCCTTCCCTCCCTCCTCACCAGGCTGTGGTCTCTGAGCTGGTCTGTACTCCCAGTTTGGTTTTTCTTTTATTTTCTAGGGAATAAATCAAATAGATTTGTGAGCAGGGAAATTGCTGAAGCCTGGTTGCTTATGGACTTGTGCTTTCAAGGCTTTTGTTTCCCCTGACCCTTCCAAGTGACATACAGATGGGAGGACAAGGGGAGGTGAACAAACTGACATGAACACTTGTCTGTAGGAATTCTCTAGAGTCTAAGGCAGGCAAACTCAAAGAGCCGCTCTCCTGAGTTCAGGGGTTTGTACAGTCCCTCCTCTGTTTTACTGTCACCTTTATCAAATGGTTTTTCAAGCTCTTTCCGGGCTTGGTTGGAAATGAGTTGTTACCAGAGTGCAAACAGTGTGACCACCAGTGCCTTGATTCCAGAGGAGAAACAGCCAGACCATTTAAGAACATGAAGATAATGTGGGATACCACTCTTTAGGTGTAAGAGCTGACATTTAATGACGTTAACATTATTACAGAAATTACTGCATAACAAGATATGGTCAAGGTGAGGCAAGAACTCAGTAGCTGATTACAGGCTTTAACTGCTCTGAAATATTATCACAGAGTCACAGGGTGTTCCTGCCCTCTGCTGCTGTTAGGAAAGCTCTAAAAACGCGTAAGGGGTTTAAATCTTGATCCCTGCAGCTGGATCTGCACAAGAAGGAAGAAGATTCTCGTGGCTTCACTGAGACCCATCAACTTCCACATCCAGCAAATCCACAGAGAGAAAAATATCCTGTATCAAAATAGAACTAGTGGTGACCTGAACAGACCATGTCAGATGGAAATCAGATAGAAGATCTTACGAAAAAATATTGATTGGGAGCACTCTAGGCTTTCTGAGTATGTCATATCAAGAGGGACAGACATGAGCTGGGTTTGGGAGAGGAAGCTCTGTGGCAGGAGATTAAAAGTAGCAAATGTGTTTTTATTTCTGCTGACCTTGCCATGTGACATAAAGACAGAAGAAGAGGAGAAAGAGAAGTGCAGGTTTCAAGGTGCAGCTCATCTCTGCCCTCCTGGCATCAAAGCCCAGGTAGGCTCTGCTGGTGCAATGCCAGGCACTGCATTCCAAGGACGCACTGAAACTCCTGCCTGACTTGTTCACTTCATAAAGGTACTGTATGCCCATGCATTCTTCTGTGTTACCTTCCTATGTCTTCCTAGGACAAAGCAAAACTGTCTGTTTCATATATTTTTTTCAAATATGACTTTTTTTAAGCCTGTATGCTTTAAAAAAAAAAAAATTGAGTTAAGTCATGGTTCCAGCTGCCCTCCCACTGCAGCATGTCCACTGGTCCTGGGACACGTCTCACCTATGCTTCATTGCTACTGTTTTCTGTTCCTGCAGGAAATCTTCCTTAGGATTTTTAAACCAACAGAGCTACTTCCACTTGATGTAATCCTGTGGTACTGCAAGGAAAGGGCCGAGAGGAGGGCAGGAGTAGTCCGGAATGTAACTACCCAATGTATATCACATTTTCTCTTGCTAGAAATGATGTTCCAGGTGCAGAACAAAAGCAGTCCTGTGGGGAATTCCTGAACAGATTGCTCCTGTCTCTGTGCAGGAGCAGGGCTCCCAGCTGGGCTCCCAGCCCCAGGGAACTGGGGATGCTGGAGAATAAATACATTCCTTTCAAGAAATGAGACAAAGAGCGATTTGATAATATTGATTTAGTTCATAAGAGATGCTCATCAGCATGGAAAGGACAATGCGTAACTATGCAATTTCAGTACAGTGGGTGTTTCAGTTGTTTATTTTTCTTGCTTTTCTTTCCACTTCCTGTAAAAACAGCTAAAGTTTTGCAAATGAAAGTCTCATCCTGGGACTCCTTTTGAGGGGAAACCATATGTTGCTAGCATCAGTGACAGATGCAGGGAACTTGTGTGCAACTCTGGAGTTGAATTCAGCTTTGAGTGGGAGCTGGTATCTTGCCCCAACTAATATTTGTCCCTAGGTCCAGTGTTTTATTTCCTTTTCCAGATACCCATATCTAAATGGTGCTCTAGAAAGGGTTACCCACAAGCAAACCAAACGTTCTTTGCTGGAGGTAGGTACTGAAATTGCATTTTTACAGTTTTTGAGAAAATAATGTGATCAAAGCAAGGACTTTGTTCATCACATGAAGTTTGATTGTTTGGTTAGAATAATGGCTTTTAATTATCTGCAGGGAAAAGCAGTTTGGCTGCTGCTGACACAGAGGACAAACATGTGGGCTGTGACTCTGTGTCGAATGGAGATCAGCACTGACTCCACTCAACGCAAGATCAACACCGTGGAGAGTAAAAATCAGAGTAACAAATTTATTTCACGTGTGTTTGTGATTAGACACAAAGACAAAAAGCTTAGGTGATATGCTGAATACTGATTAGGTGTGTGAAGTCCCAAAGCTGTGGTTAGTTCACAAAAGAACACCTCTGTGTTTACATACCTCATTGTGCCACACAATCTTTTTTTGTTTTATTATCTCCAGTGTCAGTCTCAACCTCTGCTTTTGAACAAAAGAGAGACACTAAACATTTGATCATGGCAAACCAAAGGTAACAACAGGGAATTTTTTATGATGAAAATACTGTCTAGTAGCAGAGATGTTCCTAAGAACGGAGAATCTTTGAGTGGTTTGGGTTGGAAGGGATCTTAAAGCTCATCTAGTTCCAACCTCCTTGAGGCCAACCCTGGATGCCCAGGGAACCCTGTGGCTTTTGCAGGGTGGGGTCAGTTCTTAAGCCAGAAGTCCTAATTTCAGGTCTCAGGAAAGCATTGCCAGGACTGGGAGCATTGGATGCTCCCATGGCTCCAGCTTCTGCTCCTCCGGAGAAGCAAATTTGGGAACCACTGTTCTAAGAAATCACGTCTTAGTGGCTTGTTTTTAACTAGGGGAAAGTGGCATATGCAGAAATGTAAATAACTACAACCCTGGGGCATGATGCATTTAAAAGGGTAAGTCCCTCTGTGTATCTGCTCAAACTATGCTGTCTTTCTCAGCAATGGGTATTCAAACCCTCCTTTCCTTTCTCCTCCACCTTCCTTGGAAAAACATTAATTATTGATTAAAAGACTTCTCCATTTCCCTGCCTGTTTGTTTGACCCCAGGATCTTGCAGAAAAGAGGCTTGGAAAGTATACTGTATTGTTCTAAAGGCTAACAGACCAATCTGTCTTCCCTACGAGGCATCTCCAGTTTGGGATTAAGGTACCCACCCAGGGGTGGTAGGATCTAAAGGACTTGGACACTTTTCCCAGGTTTGGGACTGACTGAGGATTTTTGGTATGAAGAGGGGGCCTGTGTGGCTCCAGCAGCCGAGCTCCCTCCCATCCCCAGCAGGGCTAGCAAGATGTTCTTTCTTAATGACTGACCTTTCTCCCCTCCATCTGCAGTGATGGTTTTGAGGGCCTGATGTTTAGAAACCACCTAAAGTACCCTTGGGGCAGGTTGTCAGGCAAAGTGCAGTTGCAATGAGGGGAAAAACCAAACAACCCCCAAGGCAGCATTGATGTTGCTACTTTTATGTGATCATAAGTAGTTCAGAGGGGGTGATCACTGATTAAGTACCCGGTATTAACTGCTCTTAATCACTGCTCTGGAGCCTAATGGAGCTCTTGTTTGCACATAACTGTGCCTTGTAGCTGTCTTTAGCACACTTGACAGATGTGCTTATTGCCATCTTTCCTGCATATGTGTAATGGGCTTTTTAATTATTGATTCATCATTACTCCTTTATAAACTACTTATACATGTCACCAGAATGAGCAATGCTTGTGTTTTTCTTTTTAAAGCTTTTTCAGGTTTAAAAAATATAATGGCTCCACAGAACAGTGTGACTCTAGGGGCAGGGGGCATTGGGCCTTGACGTGGAAAGGAACAGGTATATACAAATATATCAGGAAGCCTCCCACATTTAAGTCAGTCCCCAAGAGCTATTTATAAAATAGTCTACCTGAGTAGCTTTTGCTGTGCCTCTTCTTCTTCTTCCGTTTCCCTGATGGCCTCTGTTTTTCCCTCTCGGTGTGAGTTTGCTCTGGGGGAAGTGTTGCTGAACAAGAGGAGTCGGTGGCTGGCTCCTCTGAGAAGGACTTATCTTGAGAGGTGTCCAGCAGCGAATCTGTACCAGGGTCTTCATTTTCCTTTGCATTCTCTTTTGACTCTGCCGGCTGAGCCTCACTGCAGGGAGCAGACTGAGCATTCTCTGAGCCATCAGTTGGGTATTCCTTGTCCTGGCCTCCTGACATGGACCCGTTAGTCCAGCTGAGTTGGTCTCTCAGAGCAGAGGCTGAACTGCTGCTCACAAAGCTTATCCTTGTGCCTATGTCAGCCACAGAGAAGGCAATGGACCTGCTCTTTGTGCGGGGCTCGAGGCTTTCCACGTTGTTTGCCTGCTCCATCCCAGGGCCTGGCATGGTCTGACAGGCTCCATCAGCTTCTACCATGCTCACTGAGGAGCTTTTGGTCTGGGACTCCAGTGGCAAACTTCCTCCAGCATTGTTTTTGGGTAATACCTGGCCTGAAGCTGAAGCATTTGTAACACCTCCACCGGTCTCCATCGGGGCAGTGGTTGAGGGAGGAGCGCTTTCTGAGGGATGAATATCCTTGTTTTGCTTGGTCTTGTCATCGATCTGCTTCCCTGCTGCTTGTGGATCCTTAATACTCTTTCCTTTAAACAGAAAACACACAATCAGCTACAGCTGCAGTTTCACCAGGGATCAACCAAGATGCACCTGCCCTGCAGAGGTTACAGGTTAGCAGCTGCCTGTGGAGAGAGCACTGACTCTAAAGCAGCTATGCAGAGGCAGCACCAGTTCCTCCTCCCTGCACCTCCCTTCCTTAAACCCATGTGGTCACCCTGGCTGGACTGCCAGGCTTCAGCTCAGCAAAGCCCCTGCTTTGTTTTCAGCAGGTGTTAATGTGTCTTTGCTGCAAACTGGCTGATTTCCGTGGAAGCTCCTGGACTTGCAAGGAAGCCTGAAAGTCTATGTCAGGAAGAGAGAACCCACCTGTGATGTCCTGGACCAGGCTGGACTGCTGGCTTGGCTGTGTGAGGATTTCAAGGCTGCCTATCAGCCAGCCTTAACCTGCCCTTGCAGAGCAGGTCTAGGAGAGCCATGGATAGACCAAAGTTCTTGGACTCACCCAACATGCATTGATGCTGAGGTTGAGAGACCAAAGGAAACCTAAACCCATGGGCTCTCTCCTCACAAGCACTTAAAGGACTTGGGTACTTCTGCAAACAGGGTTTCTTATATTTTTTAAAGGGTTTCTTCAGACTCCCAAGTACAGACGAAGATGGGATGCAGCAGTCTCCGAGGCAGAAACATGCTGTGCTACTGAGACTTGAGAGCATGGAGGGGGACTTGTGTGGGGATGACAGCAGTGCCCTATCAGCGTGGTGCCATGGCTGACACGTGGGTCAAGCATCTCATAGGGTTTATGAGCACAGATGCAAGGCCATGCTGCTCCAGATTCCTGCTAATTTTGTGACAGACTTGGCTAGCAACAGCTCAAGGCTCTCTGCTCCTCTTCTACTTGCACTGGCTGCAAAGCCTTCTTAAATAAAATGCCCCAAATGCAAACACAAAGGCTTCTTGCTGGTGCGTGCTTGGCTCAGGCTCAGAGGCAGATGGGAATGAATAGCTGCAGGTACAGTCAGGTCTGTGTCCTTACCGGACTGGCTCTCCTCCGGGCTCTCCGCAGACAAGGGTTTAGGAACTGCATCTGATTCGCGTCTGTTCTTTGTCTTTCTCAGCGTGAACCCTTTCCTTATGTCGGCGAGCAGGGCATCAATGACACACACCTCCTCCTGCTTCATCAACCCCTTCTTGACTGGGGGCGAGAGAGAGAGATGGGTGTTAAATCCGCCCATGAGACGGGGCAGGAGGAGACTGCAGTGATGCCGCTGCTGGAGCTGGCTACTGCTGTCCCAGTACAAGCAACCCCTGGGCAAGAGTAAGGCACCTACACCATGCCTGGGAGCAGCCCATGCTCCGTGATCCCACAGCAGCCTATCCTGACTGAAGACAAGGGATTTGCTCCCCAGTCTTGGTGCTACAGCCTGGCACCAGTGGCACCAGCGTCTGGTTGTACCATGACCTTGAAATATTCCCTCTTTGCTGTTGATGTTGGTGGGAACCAATTTTTTTTTTTTTTGAGGGAAAACAATTTTGATTTTTCTTTCCTCTCAGCTTCTTCCAATTATATTTTTGAATCTTTCATTTTCATCCAGAAGAAGGCATATTTAAGTAACATGCAAGATTTTTGGGACAACTGTGGCAAAGAGAGACTTTTCAAGTGTATATAGGGACCTCGGATGAGGAATAAGTCAAATGTTTCTTTTTAGATTTGGGATTCAAAAGTTATGTTTAGAAACTGAAAAAGTTAACTGAAATACTTAATTTGTGGTGCTTTTTCTTCTTTGCTGTTCAGTCAGCAAACCTAAAATTAACTTCTCTGCCCAGCTGCAACCGTGTAAGTCAATTCTTAGCTATGGCTGTAAGACACCTAAAAGCCTTTAGTCAGGCAGCACCGAGAAACCCACAAAATAAATTACCACTACTGGCCCATTAAAGCAGGACCAAAGAGCTCCAATGGCTCCATCTCTATTTTTTGAAGCCATTTCAGATACTCACTGACTTTTCCATTTTCTCCCTTCTGTCTCTTCCCCTCTTCCTCTTCTAGCTGTTTTTTCCTCTTCTCTGCTTTGGCAGCTTGCTCCTTTCTGTCCTTGTTTTCCTGCAGTGGGGTAACAGGGACATGAGAAGCCTGGGTAAATGTCTGCTAGAGAAGCTGATGAAGAGAAAGGAGATCTATAGATGAAGAAATTCTGGCCTCATCCTGTTCAATAAATAAAATGGACACTGGGAATAAGGGCTGTCTTACCAAGATGGTGAGAGGGGACTGCTGACTCGGCCAGGACTCCGCCACATCCCAATTGGAGGTGGCAGTGGTGATATGCCTCACATGGCTACCTGCAGTGTGCTCACCTGCCTGACCTCTAGCTGAGGTGAAAGTGGGAGATACTGAAACCACAGTTTTCTCCAAACAGGTGGCTTTTTTACTACATATCCCCTTCCTGAGTCTGTTTGCTCAGGTTGGCGCAAAGCGTTAAGTTTTGCAAGCCCCATCCTCTAAAACTTGCACACTTGGCCCAAAAGCATCCTTATAACTCTGCAGCTACAGCTGCACCAAAATCACAAATCACCAGTGACTGGGCCAGGCCCAGCAGCACCAGAATCGCATGAGGATGCAGTGGAGGAGGGATCAGACACCGTTTCACTGAGGGACCTCATGCCAAGTGCCAAAAGGAGGATGCTGTAACCAGGTTCCCCCCTGGATTCGGGTGCCCATCCCACCCCTGTCCATCGGAGTGGAGGCAGCTACCAGCACTAGGGATGCTCAGCATCCCATGTGCAGATGCCAACCTTCAGGGCTCGGATGAAGAGATCTCTGAAGGTCTTCATGATGCTAAATATGTCCTCTAAGGACAACTTGCTTGGGTCTTCACAGAGATAATTTGCAAGTTCTTCTCTCTTCTTCTCAATGGTTTCAAATTCTTCTTCCAGCTTTCTGGAGGCATCGATGCTGTCCTGAAATGCATTATGCACACAGTAAAACACCATCCAGAGGACAACGAGTGAAGTGCACTCACAGAGAAAGGATTTAAGAGCTTGGAGCAGGACTCTGATGCTTTTAACTGCAGCGGAGCTTTTGGGAAGCAGGTGGGAAGAAATTAAGATTTGCAGATGATCTTTACTTTTGGCAGCTGTGCTGTGCCTGTTTACAGGGGTGGCTTGAGCAAAACATGGAAAGCTCCATGCAAAGCTTAATCCCAAGCAAAGGGCTTGACTCTGGTGATCCACACAGAGGGTGAACATCTTCACTTAACGTAAGGAGTCACACAAATGCGTGGACGGAGCAGTTGGGGCACGCATCCTAAGAAATGGCATCACCAAAGGTATCTAGGTTTGGGGTGCAGCTAGCAAATGCACATTTGGGTTGTGTGGCATTGCAGCCTATTTCCGAATCTGAGAGCACGTTTTGCGGCAGAACTTTCTCCCCTCTCGCGAGGCTCCTCAGCTGCAGATGTACCATGCACCGCCTCTCTGTGTGTAAAGGGGGAGATCTAAGGCAGCTCCATTACTGACCTGGATGGGTTTCTCATACTGTTGTTTCACATCCTCATCTGATGATAAGACTTTCCGCTGAAGCTCCAGCAACTTCTTTAAATTGGTACCGGACTCCGTGCGTATAATATCAAGATTAATTCTGAAATCACACAGAACCCTGCCATTAGCTGACACTCCAGCATCTTGAACTGACCAAGGAGTGGACAAGTCTGAGCTGGTGGTTTGGTCATCTCTGTGCTTCCCACCACTTCACTGAACTGAACCCTGTGCTCTGCACTCTGTACACTCCAAGCTCATGGAAAACAGCTTCCCTCCACAGTACTTATGGAAAGGTTGCCAGGCCTACTTAGAGCTTTGTGTATTGGGTAGACGAATGCCAAAACAAAAGGCTGTTCTCCACCCGCTGTGCTCAGCATTAGCTCACTTTCGCTGCCTGGAGTTACTTCAGAAATGCTTCTGGGTAGCTGGCCTTCACCAGCTCCTGCCACCACAAAGGCAGTGCAGATTTCACAAGGGTCTGGGAGGCAATTTTAACTGACTGCTCTGCAAATTTCAGCCCTAAGTGTTGGCAGCTGTAATAGAATTATTATATATTAAAGGGCTTTCAACATTCATCAAACAAATCTTTCAGTTAAAACTATGTAAGATGCCATCTTCTTAATCTGCTATGCCAGCTGTGTGTGTCCTAATTTCTGGTACATTGTTGATGTGCATGGGATTTATTTTTGTTTTTAATTTAAAGGAAGTGACACACAATTTTACCCTGCTGCTTTTGAAACATATTCAAGATCCTTTGGCAGTTCCAGAAGGTCCTTGTGGCTGTTTTCCACTTCCTGAAGAGGAAGAGAGAAAGAAGTGTTATTTGGTGTGTGGCAGGAGCTGAGGGGAAGCTGGGAGGAAGACAAATGGACAGAAGAGTCCGGGAAGGATGACTGTGCTGTGTTCTGCTACTGCCCCCCTGTCTGTAGTTTGCACATTCAGAGAGGGAAGGCGTCTCCCCTGGCTATAAAAACATAGAAGATTGCTGAACTCTGAGAAACAATCATAGTTCAAAGCAAAGCTGAGCTCTTCTGGAGCATGGAGGGAGGCAAGACTGTGGTTTGATGCAATCTGACACTTCCTACAGTCCCAGGAGGGTACTAAAAGGCCTTGAATCTTATTTGCATTCTTTACTTTCACAGCTGTCCTTGCTGAAGCTACTACCAACTAAAGTAGGGCTTGAGCATGCATAACTGAAACCGAGGGACATTGATGAATGAAGGTGGCAGAGCAGAGCATGGAGAAAAAAGATAAAAACAGCATTGTAGGGAATAGGAAAGCCACGGGGGCTTGGAGGGAAGCATGAAAAGCCAGAGCATAGTCTGAAGGAAAAGGGAGAGTCCGTGGAAAGGCAGAAAGGCTGAATGGGTACAGATGAGCCAGGACAGCTTTGTGCTCTGTGGTTTGCAGCTGCTGATGTGCAGATTGCACAAATATGAAAGGAAGTTGCAGACACTGTGGGAAAAGATGCTGGAGGGAAGCAGAGCAAGTCTTAAAATAAGGAGCAGTGCCCACAAGCAGCCTCCACCAGAGTCACCAAAGTGATTCAAATGCTCCTGACTTGTGACACTCTGGGGCTTGCCAGGGAGGATATGAGTATGAGCATGTGGCATTAACCAACAGTAGAGTAGGAGAAATGTTTCATCTGTGATAAAACCCTCCCTCTTCCCTACTGTGCAGGACTTGGCAGTGGTACCTCCAGAATATGGTGGAGCAGCGTAATGCGGGTTTGGTTTGCTTTAGTTTCTGTTAGTTTGAGTAAAGTGCTGATTTTAAACCCATCGGCATCGCCTGTGTGACTTCCCTACAAGAGAGAGAGAAAGCAGATGTAACTCCTGTGTCCATCCACATTACAATCCTAAAGAAGATCATTCACAGACTGTAATGGGGGGAAGAGAAGACAAAAAAAGTCCTTACGTAGTTCAGGAAGTTTCCAACTTTGAGAATCAGCTGACAAAAGACTGGCAAGCGATGACTGGTCAGAAGGTCTGAAAAACATAAGGGACTTTTAAGCAAAAGCCTTAGTTACACCAGAACATTTCCTAAACTGCATTGAAATTGGGATTCTGAATTCCACTAAATCAAATTTGGTATTTTGGCTTTGCAGCCCAATGCCCAACCTGCAGAGAAACTGATTCTATGTAGGTTCAATTCCATGGGTTGTAAAAGTTTTTGTTGACTTACATTTCTTTACATCTGGTCTCTACTTTCCTAACGGCAAATAACCCGGAGTTAGACTCTCCTCACTAACAGCAATCAAGGTGCTGCCTTCCTTGGAAGTGCCCCAGTATGGGCAAGGGTAACTGGGCTGCAAATTTAATCTTGCCAACACCATTTAGCTGTGCGGTGAAGCCAGTTCTGAGTGCCCTGTGATCACCTGCCAGCTGCTAAAACCAGACACGCTCTCCCTGTTCCCAGACTCGCATGGTAGAGGTGATTATTGACCAGGCACAAAGAGTACGGTCCCTGTCCTTGCTCTTACGATAGGGTGCTGCAGTGCTGTTCTTCCTGAAGCACTCAGCTTTGAGGCAGGAACAGCTCCAAAAGAACTGGGCTGCTGGGAAGTCACTTTGGGGGAAGCTTCAATTTATCCCAGCAGACAGCTGTCATGCCAGCTGCAGAAACCCTCAGCAAGAGTTGGGCAAACTGGCTCTGTAGGACAGGTGACACTTGAGAGTGCCAAGAAGAACATACCGCTCTGAGAGGAGTGGGACCAAAGGTTTCTGCCACAGGAAGCCAGAACCTATTGCATAAACTTTCTGTGTACTCACCAAATTGGAGCATCAGCAATTTAGAACCCAAAATAACAAGCTTTTTCTTCTCATTCCATTTCTAGGCAGGGAAATACTAAAGCATTGCTACTTTTGGGGGAAGTTTGGGATAGGCTTTTCTGGCAGCAGAGAAAATTACTGTACAAAGTTCTTAATGTGACAAATAATGCTGGATGGATGAATTAGCTGCAGCAGAGCCAGCTCTGCTGTCCAAATTCAGCTCCTTTGAAAGGGCTGATAAGCTTCCAGCACTTCACCATTCAAAGTGTTTAAGAGGAGTACATTTGCTGCAGAAAAAGAGGGATGAGGGTGAGAAAAAATGATCTTTGGTCCTGTTAAGGTCTTTGACCATCAGTGGAAATACCTGAAGTTGCATCCTATCTGCAGCAAACCAGTGAATGGACCCCACAGGAGTTCTTTGGGGGTTGGGTAGTAATATTGCAGAGCTCTAGGGGAGTTTTGGGGGTAACATTGCAGAGCTCCAGGGAAGTTTTGTGGGGGTTAAAGCTTCCTGTCGTAAGTCAGATCCAGAAATAAACTCAGGTCATCTGTACCTTCACAGGCTCTCCGGATGGCTTCAGCTTTGGGCTGAATCATGTCCAGCACGACGGTGGTCTCTTCACAGATGAGCATACACTCAATGCGCAGCTGGTAGCTAGGGGTGGAGATGGATTCACAGCATAAAGGCACTGGGATCTTGGCCAGCACAGCAGCCTTCTTCCCACACCACCAGCAAGTCCATGCCACCCCACAACACTGCTGTCAACCACATCCACACCAAACCACTGGAGTGGCTTGTGGAGGGAGGTGCTTGCTGCTTGCCCTGAGGACCAGCAGGGATGTAGATTCTGCTGGTGCACTGTGATAGGCAAAGAGAAGAGTTTCCCCTTCTTGGCATTGCACTTGGCACTGCCTTTCACTAAGTTATGGAGCCTCCTTGGGCAGGTCTGACTCTGGGTCTGGGCCAGCTTCTTCTGCTTCAGAGGGAGAGGAGGTGCTGGATCAAGAAAGGCCCTCCATCTAAGGGTAACAGGGAAAGGGATAGCTCCAGGGTGGAAGGGGAATCCACCAGTTATATCCATCAGTGTTGGTCTGTGAGGCTCCTATAAAGAAACTTACACTTCCCAGAGGTAAATCAAGAAACAGATCGGGCTGAAGTTCATGACCAACAACCTTACCTGGGAATCTGAAGGAGCAGAAGATAAAACTGATCTGCATTTGCTAGCTTTGATTTCTCTTCTTTGAAGGCCTTCAGGTTTTCTATCTAATGAGAAATAAAGAATCAAGACTGTAGGGCTGCACTGTGTGTTCAGCTCTCTGAACCAAGGGTTCTGTTTTCCTCCTGACCTCATGCTTTTCAGGCAGCAGCTTCAGCAACTGCTTCAGAACCTCAACATCAAACTTGGTCCGGTCTCCATTCTGGATCATGGCAGTCACCTCTTCATTGGAGCTGCAGGGAGGAGGAGCAGAGCCAGCCATCAACCAAAGACCACTTTTCAACTATCACAACTACTCTGTGCTTTCCCTAGTAAAGAGTCACAACAATCCATAATGAAAGATACCTCCCCACAATTAACTTAGAATCGGGACCTGGACCCCTGAAATGACCTGGTCATCTCAAGGACAGAGATGAATCCTGCCACTGAGATCCTGTCTCTGAGCATTTTTTTTTTTTAATCTTAAAAGAAAGTTGAACTCTTTATTTGCCCATTGGTCCTGTTTTGAGGAGGGATTTGACCTCCAGGTGTGTCTCACAGCCTAAGTCACCCTAACAGTCTATGCCACAACTTTATCCGAAACGTGGAGATGTAAGACCTTTGTCAATATATGGGGAAGTTGTACATGAAAACATAATTAAACCTCTAAACTCAGTATTTTAAAGACAGTGTAGGACAAAATAAGGAATGTTCAGATGATTCAGTAGCACGGACCACCAGAGCACATTGGCTAGAACAGATTTCGTGAGGACCTTCCAGATACTGCAAAGCCTGCTCAAAGTTTTGTCATGAAAACTGGCCATATCTTACCATTTAAATTGCTTCAAAAATATGTTCAAATTGAGACTTTTCTTGGAGTCCAAAAATGTGATCTTCATTAAAGAAAAAGAAGATATCTCATATTAGATGAGCTGTCTGCAGGGATCTTTACTCAAAAGAATGAGGGGGGCCTCCTCACCTCCTTCGGCTCTGCCTTCACTGGTGCTGCTGTCTTCTCCTTGGGGGTTGGCTGTGGGAAGCAGAACAGCTGCTCGATGCTGCTGTAGTTGGGCTCTATCGTTTCCTCGCCGCTGCTGCTCACAGAAGCCCACATGGAGTGGCTCTCTGAAAGGAAGACAAAGTGTTCAGACTGGCTGCAGGGACAGCTGAAACCTCCTGGCTCCTGGGGCAAGGTGAGCTGCTAGCAGGGACACTCTTCAGAAGATGAATAAAATGAGGAGAGACATGTTAGTCCTGGATAAATGGTCATTATTGAGGAGGAGCAAGTTCCACAGTTGGGATCCAAAGGGCCTGAAGGGCAATTAAACCTGGTACGGGGAGGCAGCAGTGGGCACACAGCCCCATCCCTCCCTGTAAAACTGTGTTTTCTTCCGTGGTGGGCATACTGGATCAGCATGACAAGGACCTCAGGCATTTCATTTCTAGTCCCCTGGTTGATATTATTTTTGCTTCCTTGCATCCTAACGGAGGGACTGGGCACAACTTGGACATTTTCTGATTGTGTCCTTCTCCATTTTTCATTTTATACTCAAGCCTCCTTGTATAACGCTGGCTAGAGGACTGCTTGAATTAATTTCTACTCTATTTCTTAAAAATGTATTTTTTAAAAAAATCATCACCCTAACATGCCTGTAGAAGTCTCTACTGAATTATCTCAACATTTTACTGCTCTTGTGATTGAAGACATGCCTTATTTAGATTTCACCTTTCCCTACTTCCATGCAGTGGATGTCTTGCTTGTTTAGGGACAAAGCTGACACTGCTTGTCCCAGCTTCTTCTCACATTTCCTGCTCCACTTTGAATCCACGAGTACAGGGAAATGTAACCCAAAAATCGAGAGATATGTGATGTGATCCTCCCATGCGCTCTTACTCATGACTTTAATATACCCAGATACAAGCATAGATGAGCTGGGTAATAAACGTTTGGGGAACTCAGATCAAAGCCTGATCTAAGGCATGTCATAGTGAATTAGGAAAATATTCCCATTCCTTTCTCTTCTTTTAATTTCCAAGTATTTTAGTTATAAGTGAGCTATTCCAAAGTACTAATTCAGTTGGAATAGTAACTATTACACTAGTAGTTTCATGTTACTTTTATTTCTTTCAGTTCTGTAGGTCAAAAGTAAAGGAAATCAGAGAAGTTCTGTATCTAAACAGAGTCAATCACATCTGCCAAATTTTAAGGTGTTTCTTTCCCTAGGTCACCCCCCTAAACCAGCAGTGACTTTATGCCAGAAGCACCCACCTCTCACCACGTTGGAGGGCAGCTTCTGCCAGTTCAGCTTCTTCATTCTCAGTGTTGGCGTCTTCACTGTCTTGTGGGGAGGCCTGCCCAAGCCAAGGGGGCAGCTGTACTGGGAGGCCACCACAGCTTCTATATGATCTCCTGTCATGCCAGGGAGGAGGGGTGGAGGGGGAGGGATGCCCCTCATGCCAGGCAGTGGGGGTGGAGGGGGAGGGATGGCCCCCATGCCAGGCAATGGTGGAGGAGGAGGGGGAACAGCCCCCATGCCAGGCAACAGGGGTGGGGGTGGAGGGATGCCAGGGAGTGAAGGGGCTGGAGGTGTATTTGTCATGGGGGACGTGGGGTTCATGGCTGCTGTGCCAGAGGGTAGAGGTGGTGGGGCTGGAGGTGCCGGGTTGGGAGCACTGTTGGATGGAGGGTTAGATTTCTCTGGCAGAGCACAGCAGGCTGTGAACTGGCAGGATGAGATCTTTTCGTTGGCCAGCGGCCCTGAGGGTGTCGCTGGTGCCTTGGTGGGGTTTGATGATCCCGCTGGACACCGAGCTGCACGTGCACATGGTTCTGGTTCACCCCGCACACCTCCAGCTGCACTCCCAGACAGGCGGTTTTCAGCTCGCTTCTGCTTGTTTGGATGTTTTTTGATAGACAGCAGCCTCTCAATGACTTCTTCAACTGTGTTCCCTTGGACTGGAGAAACGAGCCAGGGTCAGGGAAGGGAATGGGGCCCACAGGCTGGTTCACGCTATTCGACCCTCACCAAGCAGCAGATCTGGAGCCATGGAGAGCCCATTTCCTGGTGTCACTTTACACAACTATGCTTTTGGCTTCCAGGCCATTTCCTTTGCATGTGCCCAGCCCACAAACACTGTTTTGAGCAAGCCTGCCAGCAAGATAGGCCAGCACCAGTGGCAGGATGCCAGCAAGGACAGATTCCCTCTGACTCCCATGACCCAAAGCTCAGGGATTAACCGTTAAAACAAGACTGTGAATCCCAAGCCCACTGCCAAATGTGGCCACCCACACGGCTGAAGTTTCACATCAAGATTTGACCTTACGCAGGTGTAGCTTTGTCCCAGCTTCTGTTCAGCTCTTACCAAGTCCCACAGATTATTTCCTGCACGCTGGGGAAAGACTTTTATGGGACAAAGGAACACAAGAGGAGTGTGCAAGGCTGGATATGTCATTCTCACCGTCATTGGCGAGCAAAAGGGCTCTGTTCACTACGGCATCCAAGGACTCCCACAGCAGGAGGCTGGAGTGATGAGATGGTTCCAAGTGCAGCAGGCTCTGAAGGATGGACAGCAGCTGGACAGAGACTGGAGAGCGGCTCACCTGGAAGACAGAGCAGCTTCCGTCACAGCACGGCTGCTTCCGAGCAAAGTGGGTAATTTTGCCATTGTGTGACATTGCACCCCATGTGAGGGGCTACTTACTTTATTGAAGAGAGATGAAAAGACCTCATGATGATCATTCATGTTTATCCCATCACATATCCTTAATAATTCCTCATCATCCTCTATTTTGAACTCCTCAAATGTGTCACACTGGATAAGCAGATCCTCCTCCTCGATGTCTCTGCAATATTACAGCATTCATTTTCTTTGGAGAGCCCTTCATTAATTTTCACATGATTGTTTTTGTTAAATGGCATTTATCTCTTTGCCTCTCAGACTCAGCCAGTCGGTGTTGAAAGTACCCAACTCTGCCTTATTTATAAAGGGTGAGATGTCGTCACTGCATCCTTTCTTGAACTGAATGTACCTCTTCCTACAGTCAACACATACAAATGAATGGGACTTCTCATGGCATAACCTGGCCCAGTATAGGCTTGCTATGGAATTCTCCTTGGAGCTGTAACAACAGAGTGGCATTCTGACCGTTTGAAACGAGGCCACCACCTTATTTTTTTAAAGTAACGACTAACTGAAAATATTCCAGTGATGTTTCTATCTGAAAAACTTCCTTCTTTGTCACTCAAAACTGGATTTAAAGAAACATAGACACTCTAAAGCTGACTTTTTCAGCACTCTGAAGACCACTCAGTGTTAGAATTTTACCCTTGCTGCTCTATTGAAAGATCTTATCTTCCCTAATTTTTGTGGCGTTGGATGGAGCAATTCCAGTTACATGGATAACTGCAACTCACATAAACTGCATTCTAGAATTTATCACAGATGTTTCTGATAGAACATAATTTTTAAATTACATTCAGATATGCATTAGTAAATTGATTTAGCTGTATGCTTCTGGGACCAACAGTAGCAGTGAAGTGGTTTTGAACACAGTGAGCTGCTCAGTAAGCCCACAGCATTGCTTCAGATTCAGTCTGAAACAGCCTCAGTGAGGACATTGCTACTCCATCTGTGCCCAGAGCCTCTGTGCATGCCATCTGTGCCAACAGCTGTCCCCGTGACACTGTGGTTGGCAAGAGCATCTTAACATTGGCCAAATGCCTCCAGTTCCCGTGGAATGGGTGCACACAAGCATGGGCCACTCCAGCCAGGCACACTACACTTCACACAACAGGAGGTTGGATAAGTATTAAGTTTCCACAGCTACCTCACTGTGAATCTCATTTTTTAAAAAATGTAAGTAGAGATCCTTACCTTAGCTTGTCTAAAACATCCAACAGCTGAAGCCCTGGCAGGTGAAAAAAACAGATATAGTTGCATTACGACCTACTTGGTACTGATTTGTTATGATCTTTATATAATGTTTTGCTCATAAACACTTTTTGCAGAAAGAAAAGATGAAAATGTCTTCAGATGGATCTATCAAAGTGGGTAGAGTCATCTGGTAAATGATGAGACATGCAGTACACATCTGCAGCACCTTTGTGAACCACTGCACAATCCCCCTGGAGTTACTGAGGGACACAGGCCCTTCTGGGGCATGAGTGACCTCAGTCCAAATTAGATATCTAAAATCAGTCTGATACAGTCAAATGTCCCTTGATCTCCATGGAGAGAAATGGAGCCCAGGCTCCCCAACTCAGATGCACCCAGTGTGTGGGGTGAATCCCAACAATGGTACTGAGGAGCCTGGGATTCAAGCAGTTGGAAAGAACTTCTGAATCATGGGACAGCCTCTGTGGCTCAAATGAGTGGACACAGAGTGAAGAAACTTTATCAACTCTTACAAGTAGTAGCAATATGTGGAAATGTGGCCACATAAGATGGTTGGTTATAGAAATGTTCTGAAGAAGCTCAAGTGATAAAGTGTTGCTGGGATTCCAGGAAAGATCAAAGCTATGGGAAAGCAGCAAAGTTAAAAAAAAAAATCTGTTGACAGAAGGGCTGTTGAGAATTAATGTCAAAAGAAAGATGAAAATTAATATTTGCAGTTTTGCTCCCCAGCCTTTTCAGGCACCTTATGGATACATCTGAAAATAACCCGTTTGGTAACCGACTTTCTCCAGGGAAACGTGCAACAAACATCCTTACCTATGAACTCATTTCTGATTTGTGTCCTTGTTCTTAGCTCTTCTTTCCCTAGGATGATGGCATTGATAGCACTCAGCAGTGTCACCATGTATGGCACGTTGTCTGTGTTGGAGAGCTCGTTCATTATGATGCTGAATCGATACTGCTGGTTCTTCACACTCTGTTGGTAACGTAAGTGGTATTATGGCAAGAATAATCTGTATAGACATAAATGCCCACGACTGTGGTGCAGGCTCTCAGACGGAGCTAGCGTCTGAAACCCTCAGTTTATCCCACTGTGTACAGGACAGGAACATACAGGTAAAAGCAGTACTTTTCCATTATGGAGCAGGGTCTGGTTGGCAGAGAAAGTCACTGAAAACACCTCTTGGATCCCTTCATGCTTTCTGATAACTGATGCATGTACCTGAGCTCGTGGGCAGTGAAACCTGTAGATGTGGCACCATTTATTCTGCTGATCTGGTGGTGCTTTTGCTGCCAGAAGGCACCTTGTGGTTGGCAGTCATCTGTCCACACAAGGCACAGAACAGCACCATAGACTTAGGCTGACCACGAAAAATTTCCTACAGCTTTCACCTTATAAACCCCTGTTTCTCATACAAAATGATGCAAAATAAAATTCAATCCCACCCTTTTCTGTGGTACATGGATCTGCCTGCATGGATCAAAGGTGAGCCATTCCTCCTGCTCTAACCCAACACTTGCCTTGTAATGGTCCAAGGCATCCAGGGCCAAAGCGTGGCCATCTGATGAGTAAATGCACAGTGCAGCCAGAAGCTCAAATATTTGCTTTTTGACCATGACATTAGTTGTGTCAAGTGCTGTAGGAAAAACAGAACAAAACAAAGCAGAATTTATAATGACATTAATGTTCTGAATCTCAGTGTCTTCTGCTGCATGGATTATGTGCAGTGGTAGAAGAGAGACTGAAGGAGGGGACCCATTACAATAGAAGATGGGAAGAGAAATATCTTAATGTACAGATGTCCCATCCCAGTAGCATTATGTGACAGTAGCTTCTAGTGGGAACAGTAAATGCTACAGGTATCCCTTTGGCATTTTGGTGCAGCTTGTAGTTGTTCATCTTTTTCATGTCCCAGTGACATGATTGCAACAGCAAGATTTTTTCATCACTCGCAAAATTTATTTCCCATTTTCACATATGGGTATTTTCTAGAACAGCAGATGAACCATTTTCTTCGATTAATGACTTATTTTTAATGCAGAAAAGCTCAATATGCATATGAGTTAGAGCAATTGTTCCAGTGGGTCCCCATGCATTCCCTTTTTGCACTACTCTTTCTCTGTGAGCCCTGGGAGTTGGGAAGGAGTGCATTAGACTGTCTTATTTTTTCTACATTAGAGCACAAAGAAGCTCCAACACTGAAAAGTCCAGGATACCCCCCTGTTTTCACAGTACAAAAATGCCAGCTCCATATTTTATACAGGCTAAGAAAATGCAGGGTGAAGAGGAAGCAAGGGGACTTCAAAACTGAAGAGGGAAACAAGCCAGCTTTCAGACTAAATGCATTTAAAAAAGCTATTAATAAGGCTTTCTGGGCACAGCTGCAATCTCTGTGGAGCAGCACAGAAGTTATCCTTCCAGCACCAGCATCATTAAGTGCTGCACAATAAGTTCTATGAGACGCGCTGATGAATTTCAAAGCTAATGATGAGCCAAGTGAATGGCAGGAGAATGTAAGTGGTGTTACCTACCATCTTCCAGAAGGAGCAGAGTGAGCAGCACAGAGAGCAGGCTCTCTTGAGTCCAAACATGCCACTTTCCCTCCTCTTTAGAGGCTACAAGACTCCAAACCCTTTCAATTCCTCTCCCTCTGCCCTTATGGCTCTCAAAGACTGAATAGCAAATGCCTGCTGACAACCGAAGGGCTGAAGATTTCTCATGCTTGTATAAGATAAGGCTGGGTTTATGCCCAGCTTCTCAGTAAACTGACAATATTTGTGTGGAAATAGCACGGGGTGGCAAAGGCAATGTGATTTCATAGCCATAGTATTTTAAAGAAGAAAACAATCTCATTAATCAGTTGCGACCAACCATTTCCAACAAGCCTGGTGCCGGGCAGGAGGATAAGCAACAGGAAAGTGCCTCCCAGTGCTGCATGTGATGGATGCAGCAGGAAGAGGTCTTCTCACCTTGGAAGAGTTTTCTGACATAGCCCTCGTTGTTCACAATGTATTCTATGCCTTTGTGGGAGTTCATGACTGCTCGCACACAGCTAATGCAGGTGAGCTGAAGCAAGGCATCGGATATCCTGGCCACTCCTCGCCCGGACAGCCTGTCCAGGGCCTCCAGCAGGAGGTCCAGCCCAGACAGCTCCAGGAACTGGACCATCCAGGCATCATCACTGTTCTCCAGCCTCTTCTTCAACCCGGAGTAGTTCACCACCGAGGGCATTTGTAGGAGACGGATGCACAGCTCTGGCTCTGCATTTTCCAGGTTGGCCTCTGACTGGTCAGTCTCCTGGGGTCCGAGTTTCTCCTTCAGGGCAGCCCACTTCTTGTGGGCACCTTCCTTTTTGACTGACATAGTGAACCGTTTGTTCTGAAAGAAAAAGAAAAGACAAAGTGAGAAGTTTGTCTGAACTGACCAAAAACTCTCCAGTGGCCCTGCTTTTTCTCCAGTAACTGGGATGTAAAGCCCAACTACAGCAGGTCCCAGCCCTCCAGCATGTAGGGCACACACACTGGAACCAGTCCTCTGCTGAAGAAACTAAATATATCCCCACCTTGACCACAGACATTACATTCAGGCTCTGAAGACTGTGGAGAGGCTTTTAGCACATCCAGGCCAGCAAATACAGCTTTAAAAGTAGCCAGTTTACATCAGTCAATTGCCACTACCTATTTTCATGCAGTGAAAGGATAAGGCTGGAGCAACATTATCAGCTCTGAACTCCCAATGCCCATTAAACCACTTCAAAATCTCACTGTGCTGAAGAGGCTGTGCAGTTTCTAAGCATTTGCAATGGGATGGAGAAATCATTTTGAGCATATCCTGCTCATAAGAACATCTGATTACCCTCTTCCTTTTTCGCTTTTGTTTCTTTTGACTGATGTGGAGGTTAATTTTATAGCACTCACTTAAACCCTTCCTGTCTGCTGTAATAGCAAATATGTTTGTACACATGGTGTTTATGCCTGATAATGTGAGAGCCTGACAGGCTGTGAGTGCAGAGACAGCAGCAGGAGGCTGGCTATGAAAATAGCAGAGCACCTTTTTGGAGATGGGGAGCAATGGCCCATCTCCCTGGAGCACATGGCCTGTCCAGCAGCAAGGAAGGCCAGGAACTGATTCAGCACGGAGAAACTGCAAAGCCAAGTGTAACTCTTGGTGCCAGATTTTATGGTTTTAGGCAGGATTATTATTTTTCAGACTCACACGGATCAAGTTATACCAAGCAGGTCCCTTTCAAAGCTGCATGCAATCGTTTTGGGCACTGAGATTAGCTCAGTTGGTCAGAGCATGGTGCTAATAATGCCATGGCTGTGGATTTGATCCCCATTTGGGCCATTCACTTAAGAGCTGAACTTGATGATCTTTGTGGGCCCCTTCCAACTCAGAATATTCTGTGAATCTGTGATTCTGTTTTAAAGCTGAATTGCTCCCAGAGATGACAGTTTGCCCCACAACAAGAGGATAAACATGCTGGACCCAATCCAGCCATTGATGCTACCTCCCCCTCCTGCCACACCATCAGCACCTCTGTTCCCCTGGGCTGCTGCACAGGGCTCAAAATAACCTGGGGCCAGTTGGCCCCAAAGCTCAGCACTTCAGGGACTGAAGGGATTATGGGAGAGTCTCATTTTCCCTTCCCAGCTCTAGCACAAGGCTTTCTAGCCCAGCAGCGACTATAGAAAAAAGGCTTGGAAAATCTAAACTCAGTAATCTCTGGAAGACTTTTTTTTCCAGAAAGCCAAGATAAAGGATGGACCATTTACACGTTGAAAAAAATCTCATTTTAAAGCTTGCCTTGTGATTTTTCCAGGGGGCTGTGCCGTTGTGAAAGATCCTGGCTCCTTCCCTGCAGCAGAGCTGCATGGCTTCTGTTTTACCCAACAACTCATTTTGGCAATCTCCCCTTGGCAAATAAACAGCCAAAAGCTTTGCTCACTGATTAGTGATAGGCATGATATTGTAGGCCTAAATATGCCTCTTGGAAAGACACAGAGTGTGATGGGATAGGATACTTGAACAATTTCCCTGAGAAAATGTGATGGTGGGACTCTGGCAGCTCACAGCATCAAAAGCTGCATTGAGAGGTCAGAGGGGTGAAGGAATTAGCAGGATATGGTGAGAGAAAATCCATTTAGAGAACTCTGGAGAAGCCCTCTTGCAGACTTTTCTTTTGCTTCAGTGGGAAAGAAGCTGGCCAAGCACCCACTTGCTCCCTGTTCTGTTAGCTGAAAAAATGATGGTCACGATCCAAAAACATGAAGTGGTGAATATACCATCTGAGAACACACTGTACAGCTGAAAAGTGATAAAAAGGACCATAAAAAAACCAACCCGACCAATCCCCAAACAAAGCTCCCTGCCAAAGCACAGGCTTGAGTTTCCAAGATTTGTCATCACTCCCTGCAGCCCAGAGCCCTTACTCACTCTTGGTAAAATTCTTGTTGGGATTAGTCAATCCCAGTCCCTCCCCTGTATTCAAACCCAGGAATCTGGGTTAGGCTTGATGCAAAGGAGAAGACAAATTCTCCCTCATTGGAGGAAGAGAAGCAAAAGTGTCCTGCCCCAGGTTCACGGCCCTGGGGATGGGGCAGCATCCTACACCTCTCACCAGAGCAAATCTACAGTCATGGGGTGGGAGGTGCACCTGCAGTCAAATTCTCCTTCCTGCTGTGCATGAAGCCCAGCTATCCCTTTCCAGAGCTGGGGTCAAGCAAGACCTTCAGTCTGGGGCAGTGCTGAGGACCATCCAACCTGGGTGTGGGTCAGCCTGAGGGGCTGCAGAAGTGGCTGCCAACTGCGAGCTCCCTTTCTCTTTTGTGTGAATTCTTTTTATACTCAGCAAATCACTTTTTTAATTTGAACATGACTAAACATTTCTTATCCAGACAGATAACAAAGCAGGCTGGCTTTTTGCTCCCAGATGTATAAATGCCTCATTATATTGTGTTTGTATTATATTGTATCAGCTACAGCAAGTCAGAGAAATTACAATAACATTATTGACCTCAGGCTTAGCTGATTCCTGAAAATTAAGCTCCACCAGTGCAACAGGAGACAGGAAATACCGAGAGAGCATCCTGTTTACCAGCAGATTTGTTCTGAATTATCCTTCCCTCCCACCTGCTCCACGCGAGGAGATGAGAAACAGAACCAGGCAGGTACCTCTCCAAACAGTCCTGGCTTGTATTTTTATGCACTAAACTGAACAAATTGGATTGATTAAATATTCTCCCCCACAGAGAGTGCACCCTTTTTGTAGAAAAGGAAAAAGGTAGCTAATGTATAATTGTAAAAATGGAATAAAATAAATAGGAGCTGTACTATATAAATGGAAAGGAAATGAATATGGAGGAGATGGCAGTATGACTGCAGATGGTGCGATAAATCTGTTTACAAACACAGATATGAGTGATATATTATGAATGCAACATCTTTCCATATTTTCCATGAAGCAAAGTGTTGCAAAGACGTTAAGCTACATCCCTAAAGGGCTGCTGGTTTTGCCTTTTATCTCTGACCATAGAAGCTTGTTAGCAGGTAAATGATCTCAGCAGAGTGAGACAGATAAGGACTGAAGTGGAACACATCTATCTGGCTGGCTCACAGAGGCTATTTAGGCCATGTTGGCTGAGGGAAGGAAAGTGCCCTGACAAAACCAGACAGGACAGCTGAATATACCTCACCTCTAGCCAGAAGAAGGGCACAGGGAGCTTTGCTTTTTGTTTCCCAGGCCATAGAGGGGGCTGCGATGGTGGAAGCGATGTCCCCAGACCCTGTGTCCGACCATGCCTGCAGCACCCATGCTCTGCCCTCCCCAGCTGCCTGCTCAGCACTGGGGCTGGGTGCTGCTCCCTTGGGCACACCCTGACAGTGTGTCAGGGACACCCACAGCCACAACAAAGAATCACAGCATAGTTTAGGTTAGACTAAAGATCTTTAAATCGTTGAGTCCAGCCATTAACCCAGCACTGCCAAGCCCACCACTAAACCATGTCCCCATGTGCCACATCTACATGTCTTAAAATCATCTCCTCGTTTTCTCACCCTGAGGTTGGTTAGCCCTGATGGGGAATCCCAGAATGTTAAGGGGTTAGAACGGACCCTAAAGATCATCTAGTCCCATCCCCCCTTACCTTCTCCCACCAGACCAGGCTGCTCAAGGCCCCATCCAGCCTGGCCTGGATGTCAGGGTTGGGGCATCCACAACCTCCCTGGGCAACATGTTATAGTGTCTAACCACCCTCACAGTAAAAAAATTCCCCCTCTTTCAATCTGTACCCATTACTCCTTGTCCTGTCACTACAGTTCCTGATGGAGAGTCTCTCCCTGGCTTCCCTGTGGGCCCCTTTCAGATACTGGAAGGTTGCTATAACGTCTAAAGCAGCATCAATGCAAAAGTACTCTTAATTTTAGGAGATTCCTTTGGGAAACATAAAGGCATCCTGAGGGCTCGTGCTCTTGCACCCGGCAACAGCAACACCATGATTCATGGTGTGAACTCCTTGGACGGCTGGGTTTGCAAAGCTATAATGCTCCTTGCATCCATCCAGCCTGGTCTGTAAAATTTCCTCCTCCTTTCTTTCTGAATCAGGTGCTTCCCAGATCCAGTTTTCTGTGCCTCTCTGTCCTTCAAGTCCACTCCTAGGGAGTTGACATCTGTGGGAGATAAATCAGGGCACATCAATACTTCCTCCATCCTGTGAAGCTGCGGAGAACAGAGCTGCACAGCACAGCTTTCAGTCTAAATTATTACATGCCTCCAGGACAACATGGATCACAGCAAGGACTAGGGAGGACATGTAAAAAGAGATTTCTCAGGGCAGCTAAGTATAATTGAGTGAAAACAAAAGGAAGAAAAACTGCAGGTCAAAACTACTTTGATTTTTTGGGGAGCAGACCCACTGCCTGTACTGAAGAACAGGGCATGGGGCCACTGTGTGTGTGAGGGGGAATAGCAGCTCCTAGCTGCTCTTTGAAGAATTCTGGGAGCATCCCAGTCCCACATGCTGCCCTCAAAGCCCTCTGCTTCCCTCCACAAGGCTGCCAGAGTGAGAAAAGCTCCTTTATGCTGCTCAGTCTCCCTCCCTTCCACGCCTGTTCCTGGCACTCAGGAGCCCGTTCTGCCTGGCTGACTGCTAATGACAGGTTTCGCTTCTGGGTAGTTCCAGTTTTCACTCTGCTGCTGGGAATATGCCAAGCCTTTGTATTTTGCAACATGTCAGACAACTCAGTACCTAAAAATGAAACAACATCCTGGCTTTGTGCTTTCCAAAATCACTTCTGGAAGTGTGATGTTTCCTTCATCTCTCCTTTTGCTTTCATTTGTGCTGTTGTTTTCCCATGCAGTGTCAGAAGAGCTCACCTACGTCCAGGCTAACAAACCACCCTCCCACACACCAAGACAAGTGGGGGGGAACCAAAAATCTCTATTTTAGACACCAACCTGACCCCTTGGTGTGGGCCTGTTAGTGTCTGTAGGAACCAGCAGCATTCTCAGTCTCCCAGGGCAGCTGAGAGTAAAGGCACAGCAGAAAATTCGGGCAAGCAAACCAAAGGCATGGGTTTGTACAACAGACCTTGCCCCAGCATGCAAACCAAGTGCTGCTCCATCCTTCTGCTGCCATGGCCAGTAGACTCAGCAGCCTTTGGATCTATATAATTTTGATCCACACCTGTATCAGAGGCCAGAATGTGTGATTTATGCTTAAAAAACCGAAAATGTTTTGGAATGAGTGCCCACTCTTGCTCTTCAATACTGAAGAAGTTCATGAGGTCTCTGGCACACTGTGCTTTGCTTTGGCACAGCTTACAGGAGCTCTCACAACACAGCCCAGGTCAGCTGTGGCCTCAGCAGTGCTGCACCATTATGGGGAATATTTTGTCTTCAGGAAACGAGGGAGCATGGACATGAAACGATGGACACACACCCCGCTGCAGCTGGTGGGCAGGAGCTGTGCCATCCACACTCTGACTGGGCCTGGCACTGGGCTGGCAACGGCTTCTGCTGGCAGAAAATTCCCAGACAAGGACTTCAGTGCATAGGCAAAGAGTGGTCATATTGGAATAAATTTGTACACTGGCATTTTGCCAGTATAGCTTATTCTTTCACAAATAAAGGAAAAAAATGTTGCCCTGATTCAGTCCCATTGATCACTATCAGGACGCTGTGTGCCAGCACAGCTTTTCTCTCCTGGGCAGATATAAGCTACAATATATAAGTGTGATGTCTCACAAAATGGGTTAATGTGTCCAACATGGTAGCACGGGGGTTACACCGGGTTTAACCCCACCATTAAAAGAAAAAACACTGCCAGTGCCTTCTTCCTCACAGTCAATAAATAAATAAATATCTCATTGGGCTGCTAGAGGACCACAAACAAATCAAGCTCAAATGAGATGCTCAAGGCTGTTTATGTCAGGACCCTCAGTGGCCTCTAAACCCTTATTTATATGAGAGGCTCCATGAGCTTAGCTTCAAATGGGCTTGAAACCACTCTTTATTACTATAACTGTGAAGACACTCAATAACCACTTCCCTAAACGTGGTGATCCAGGTTTAAACCAGACTGGTGCAGCTGTCAGATTTTGTTTCTGCAATGGCCACTGCCCCTAGGGGAGAAACTGGCCTATCTGTGTGAGCGCCAAGTCAGACAAACCAGTGTCTGAGGCTTTCCTCGGTGGGTATGAGCCCTGGGCACCCGTCACATGCTACCACAGGCCTTGGCAGGCACAGAGGATTTCATGCTGGAGGGATGTGAGGTGGTGGCCAGCACTGGCCGCATGTAGGGGGTGCCAGTCCCCAGCTGTGGTGCACCAAATGGGGCCACCAGTGCTTCACCCTGGTCCTTCCCTAGTGCTGTTGTAAGCAGACCCACAGGGGGCAGAGGGGCATCCTGACTCCAGCCAGAAAGGAAGGGGACTTGGGTCCAGATCCCATGAAAACTCTGACTGGGAGTAAGATGGGTCTGGAGACTCCCCTGCTCCAGTGCCCACACGCTCAGGCAGAGGCAGCACCTCCATCTGCCAGCAATTCCAGCACCATTCAGTATTTTGGGATGCAATTTATAATTATCATTTGGGGTCATGTGAGGAGCACAAACTGTTACCCAGCAACATGGACAGTGCAGTGATAACTTTCTAACTCCTGGCTTCTGCTCTGTGGGAAGCTGTCACACAAGCTGATATGAGAGCCAAAACCCTTTTATTGCATTTTTTTTCCTTTTTGTTGATGTTTTTAAAAGCCTCCACAGGATGCCAAGAGAACATAGAAAACTGTCAGAGGGAAGAATTCCTACCTCAGAGCTGAAGCCAAATTATTCCCTTGTCTCTCCCATATGGAAGGATACTTCTCTACCGGTTGTGTGAGCCCTCCCTTCCCCAGCCAGCTCCTCTTCTCCTTTTCTCTGCCAAGCAACCTTCAGTCAACACAGTGTAAATCCCCCAAACGAGTGTCTCTACAAATCGCACGTTCTAAGAAAGTTCAACAGGATGTCAGTGTCTGTCTGATAGTATGCAAACACCACTCTTTGGAAAGGTGCAAGGAAGTGACTTTTCTATAGCCTCCACGGAAGGCATTTGCATGTCATTTGTCATCCCTCTCATTCACCCTGTGCTGGTCACTGGGAGGGTGTCACTTCCCCGTGGGCTGGGAAGGTGGGAGCCTTGCCCCCACTTCATGTCTGTCTGCCACCATGAAAAAGTACTCCTGGCATGGGTTCACTCAAAGCAGGGAAATGACCAAGGCAGGGTAACGATCTGTCAAAGGAAAGGAAAAACAATGAGAAGGAAAAAAAAGAGGATGCAGGGTGGCCAGGGTGGTGGGATGGAGAGCATGGATGTGGGTGGGGACAGCCCTTTGCATCTTGCATAAGCTGCGCTGTGTTTTCCGGCTTTGTGGCACCAGAGCTTTAAACAGCGCAAGATCTCAGGGGTCTTTGCAATGCTGGAAGAGCCACGACAGCTTAAAATATTGAGGATGTCTAACCTGAGGCTGCCCTGTGGGAGAGGAGCCACACAGCAAAGGCTGGGAGCTCAGTGTCCTCTGGGCAGGGGCTCGATGACAAGAATTCTGCTCTCACTGGGCACCACTAAGGTCCCACTGAGCTTCAGTCCAGCCCAGCTTTTATGGGCTGAACAGGCTCTGAAGACAATAAAAGCTCTTTTTAACAGAACACATATCTGTGCCTTTCTGGTTGACATTTCATATGAAAACTAGTTTGTGAGCCACAGCTGCAAAATGCATCCACTTAGCCTCTCAGGAGGTGCTAACTGAAACCCAGTCATTATTAAATTGTGAATATTTCAACATGGCCCATTTCAGCATAGGCCTCCTGCCTGGCTCAGGGTAGCAGCTAGGCTTCAAATGTTTTTCTTACTCTGTGAGGTTCTACCCTGAACTGAACCTCCCAGATCAAACGTTGGAACCCACATCAAGAGTCTTCCTGCCTTAGGTGGAAACTCAGCCCTTGTGTACACGAGCACAGCTCCACCAGTATTAGAAATACACTGATCTGTCTGCCCTTTGGCCCAAATTCAGCTGGCCTTTAAGAGACCAACTTGCGCACGTGCTTTCTAATTAAAACAGTTTCACCATAACAATGTAATGTCCAGGGAAATGACTCTGCATAATTCCCCATCCTGCCATAGGAAACACTCTGGGGGCGTGTCCATACAATCCAAGACTAATGTTAATTCAGGATGGGTTTTACAACAGCAAATGAATGTCCCTTTACATTGTATGCACTCCTGAAGTGTAATCCCCAAGTCCTCAAAAGATTAGTTGCTAATCTGGTTCTTGGGAGCAGGACCAGGCTCATAGCAGGTTTTAGGGGGAAAAAAAAAACATTAAGAGAAAAAAAAATCCTGCAAAGAACGGATTGTGATGGTGCAAATTCCTGTCCTTGAAAACCATGGAAGCAATGTAAAAGGTTATCCATTACATCCCATCAGGTTTCACCAGAAGCCTGAATCTGAGAAACTCCAGAAATGTTTCTCCTTCTAGAAAGGTTCCACCATTTCTGACATGAAAACAAACCCAACTATACCCACCCCCCCTTCAAAAAACCCCCCCACAAAAAAACTACCCCAAAAAACCAAAAGAAAAAAGCAGAAGCAAAGAAATTGGGCTGAAAAGCAGGAAAAGAAGCTGTCAGGCTGCACCGTTCCTCTGCAGGCCACATGGACATCAACTTTCAAGCTGCTCAGAGAGAGGGCTAAATGGTTTCCCCCCAGCAAATCAGCCCAATTTTACCCCAATTTTCTAGCAGATAATTTGGTGGTCCTCTGAATAGGAACTACACCAAAATCAAACAGATTACATCAAGAACTAAGAGTTTAGTCCCATGTAAGGTAAAGTAGAGCTGAGACCCTCTACTTTTTGAGTATCACTCTGCTGCCTCTGGATCACAGTGCAATGGCTTCACTGCCCACATGACCTGTCCACAGAATTCAGGAATCCAATTAAACAGACATAAATACAGCCCATTTGCCTTTAGGAATTAGATTATTCCTAATTACAGCAATCAGTGTCTTCATGCTGCTCTACGTTTCTGTGACAAATTTATTCCCATGCCAGTGGCTTTTCAAGGAAGTCATATCAAGGGTTTTGGAAAGGGGACACCCAGCTCATTTCGGGCAGGCAGGGAGACCTCTGCCAGGCAGAGATCTGCTACAATGGCTCTTTTTAGGTGATCCTGCCCAAAATGCCTCATATCATTGCCTTCTAAATCATCACTAAACATCAGCACAGAGAGCATTCAAGAACAAGAGGTGCAATAATCACCTCTACATCTCTATGACATGGCTTGTTGGGTAGTCTGGCACATCTGGGGCCAGTGAAAACAACCACATGTTTATAGGCAAAAAATTGGGGAAATAAATTTGGATAATTCAACTTCTCTGTTCATCTGAGAACTGAACTCTGAGTTAAGCAACCAGAAGGACAAGTGTCAAACAAAGTGTTCAAATGGCACTGAAAGGGAATTAGGCCAGGTGAAGACATAACACTTTACGGGGAGAGCAAAATAAACTTTAGGGGGAGAGCCAAATCTTCTCCCTGCAAACAAGGCACCTGCAACACAACCTTGTGCCACGGGGACAGCAGGAGATGACAGAAGAGCTACCGGCATGTAGATGGGGTGAACTAATGATGACCTTCCCAGGTACTGGGAGAGCGCAGTGACAGCAGCCACTTTGCTCCCCACTTGGGGAGCAGAGACATCTGAGCATCCTCAGGAAATCATAGGAGCAAGACAAGAACTGCAAAGCTGACTGCTGCTGGCTCTTACTGAATTTCTCTACTCTCCTTGAAGACTGACATCCCTCCAGCTCTCTTGTCACAGACTAGCTCTCTGATTGCTTTTCAGCTGAATGCATTCACCTTAGAGGATGCTAAAAAGAGAAAAAAAAAAAGCCTTCTGAAGTAGTCCTTATCTGATGAATACTTCAGATAAAAAAATAAAGGACTCTGCTACTGCCAGTAGCGTATTTCCAGGAACTTTGTAACTAATGGGGTTGATCTGCTTAAAACATCCGTAATATTTTCTCTGCAGTTCTTTTGGTAGGAAGCTTCTGCAGGAAAGAAACATCCTGTTTTGGGGAGGCTGCTTCCACCTCAGGAGATGAAACCATTAACTGTGAGGAATTTGGAGCTTAATTTGGAAAGGTGTTGACAAAAATTTCTGCCAAAACCCCAAACTGCACCAGCAGTTCTGCCCAGAGCACAGACCCACGTACAGGTTTCCAAAGGCTGTATGTGCTCCTAAGCATAGGCTGGGTAGGAAGCCTGATACTTGTGTATTTATCCTGCATACATACACTGCACCCCTGCTAAGGCTGCAGGGGAACTGCTTAGGCACTGCCAGGATGAAGGGTGCCACGGCGCCTGAACTCTGCTCCCTGGTACACACGCTGCTGCTGCAGCAGCAAAAAGATGTAATTACAGGAAAAAGACCTTCTGAGCCCTGCCCCGGAGGGAGAGGCAGGCAGCTCCTGTGCAGGGTTTAGCTGTGTCCTTCCAGCACAAGCACAAACCCTCCTCACCTGCACAAGGATGAAGATTTTCAGGCAGGAAACAGCTCTTACCTAGAAATCAGCTTGCTGCTGGAGGTCCACAGGGGAAAGGGCTGAGGGCACCACTAAGCCAAAGAGCTACCCAGATCTGTATTTACAGATATCCCTTCTGAACAAAGCTACCAAGACACCAGAGTGGTACAGAAGGGGGAAGTGTTTTTCTAGCTGTTCTCCAAACAGGTTGCAAATGCTATTCCCTTCTATCGAAATCAGCTTTTCCATTCAGCTGCTGATGAATCACAGTGGCTGGTATCTCATCTGGTGAACAGCCCAAAGGCAAACATCCTGAGTGTTTTTGTTCAGATAAGGCTGACCATAACCAGGATTCCTAATGGCAGGGGTGAACCATGTATTGCACACACTAAGGAGAACAGCCCCAGATACTGCCAGCTACCTTCCTGCACGCTTGTGTGAATATGAACATTACTAAGAGTAACCAGAGAACCTGCTCAGCTGCTAATTCAAGAAGTTAAGCATTTGAGCCGTTTAAAATAAATGCTTGAAGAAGGTTGGATTAGCATGATTTCAACATTAATCCACTCCAAAGATGCCTTCAGAGTATTTTCTCTACTGCTGGGGAAAAAAGTTTGAAGAGCCTCTTTTATAACACAGTAATCCTAAAACATTAATGGGCTTAACCTTTCATTTTGCTACAGTACTCGTTCCAGCTGTTTTGAGAGGACCTGAAATTGTCCTCCTAGATATTATCTTTCCAGTTCTAACTTAGTCTCAGAGTTAATGTGAAGAGATTTCAGTATGGCCCAAACAACTGGGGATCATGGGAAAGTCTCATGCTGGGTCAAAATGACCTCACTATACATGCAGGATATTTTATGATTATCATTTTGACCTTTTTCAGTTTTTCCTTATCACTTTAGAAACAAGTGATACTGTTTTGTGCTTTGCAAGGAAATCAGTTGTTCAATCATATCCTCAGGTTTGCATAGTCCAAAGAGTTGCAGTGCTTTATGCCAGCTGAACATGTGGCTGTCATTAATCTTCAAGAGGAAAATCGCTCTATTTGTCTGATAAGTTAATATACAACAAATATTAGGATATAATTTTATAAGTGATTCATCTCTACACATATGGCTTGCTCCAACACTTGCTTACAAGTGTTACCAGGACAGGGGTTTGGGAATTACAGGCTTGTAAATCAATTTAGTTTTCTGTTAGTCCTTTCCCTTCCTTTCTAGATAAATAGAGGCCTTATTTGAGGCTTGGTAATGTTTGTGGAGGTTCAGTCCATTTCCAGTAAAGGAAACAACAAAACCCCGAATTTATCCCCAGGCTTATAAAAGAAGCCTCAGGACTAGGTAAATATAAAATAACTCATGAATATTGGACAGCTTGTTCTGAAATGGGGAACTACAGCCCATCAGTGCATAAACAAGTGAGCAGAGCCAGGCAGGCTGGAAAGCAGCCTTCCAAGAGAGAAATGGGCAGCTCAGGCAGGTTTCAGATGAGAGCTACTCAGGGAGCCGGCTGCCACATCAGCATGACACAAACCAGAAAGGAAACAAGTTATAAAATGTATCAGGGAATAAAAACATATGTTCCCCAGTTCACCTTCATGGCAGGCTCAAATTTGCACTATTTGTCATATAAGTCAAGAAGAAGACACATCCACAAATACTTCCTAAACTGCAGAGCCCACTGCCGACACGCCAGGTGAATACTGTGCCCCCCAGTTTCTTACTCTGTGAACTTTTTTGCTCTGGCTCAGAGCAGATTTGCTTTACTGCATTGTGCATGCAGTTGAAAGTTAAGCAGACCAATTCTAAAGGATTTCTCTCTTTTTTTTTTTTTCTTTTCTAAATAGCAGAAGTAATTAATCTGCTTCAGAGAATGAATCAGCCTTTTCTGAGCTAGAAACACAGAGGAGATTGTGGCTGTTTCTGGGGCAGGAGGGAGGCTTACTCACACAACTGATGCAGCAGAAGCAGCCCCCCAGGGTGTACAGCTGTGGGCTGCGAGGGGGGCAAAACCCCAAAGCTGCACCCCAGAACCCCCCAGTGCCATCCTGTGCCCCCAAGGGACCCGCTGGGACACAGGGAATGTCTATTGCAGTGCAGATGAGATGAGCCAGTGCATAAGCAATGGTCCAGGGAGGGCCATGTGGCTTTGCCTCTCCTCCTGCAGCCCCCAGCTGGCACATCCAGCCCGTGAGGGGCTGCACCCACTCCAGGGAGTAAATCCTTTGGCAGCAGGGGCCATCCTTTTATTTAGGTGAAGAACCTTGATCTGGGCCAGACGGTGGAATGAGTTGATTTGCCACAGTTTGACTTCTCGGCAGGCTGTGGGAAGAAAAGCACCGCTCACAAAAAGCTGCTGCCTTGTTCAATGGGAACTTCTGTTTCCAACTGGGGCCTCTGTCAGAAAATAAAGCTAATGCTTAGCTCACTGCTTCCAGCCAATGCTCAGCAATGACTTAACAGAAAAGCAGGATGGGTGAGGAGCAGACAGTTCCCAGAAAGGGGAAACCAGCAGAACAGAAGCAGCGTGGAGATAGCTGCCTCATTAAAAAAAATGCAATTGAACCCACGGAGCGGAGGGTAACACAGTTATGCCTTAGCTGCACTGACAAAAGCAGAGCTGCTCACCAAAGTTATAAATAAATAAATAAATAAATAAATAAATAAATAAATCAAGATGATGCCAACTTCATTCATTGATCTGGAGAGAGGAAAGGGGCTCTGCTGGTGCCCTGGGGGCTACTGCTTCTTCCCTCCCTTCATCCCCTCTGCTGGCCAGGGTATGCTGGGGAGAGGCTGTGCCTCCAGCAGGGGAAGGGCTCTCCTTGCTGTCCCCTGGGACAGGAGTGGGGCTGGCATGTCCCTCCCTCCCTCCAGGGAACACAGGGAAGGGGTGGCACAGGTGGCCATGGCTCCCTGTGCAGAGGCCCCATGTAGAGCAGACGGGACTGGAGCTCATTTGACCTCTGCAATGGCAAAATCACCAACATTTTCCGTTTTAAAGTATAACTAAATATAGAGGTTTTATGGTTGCAGGATGCCTCCTTTCCCACAGTTTCCTGGAGTGATCTCCAAATTCCTCTGATGTCCTTGCTTGTTAAAATGTGACTCAGCTCTCCCATCTGGAAAAGTGGAGACCCACATAGTTCCAAGGCGGCCAGCTGCCACTAGTGATGTCCTGTGTTAGCACTAGCCATCAGCTTGGGAGCAGCAGAGGCAACAGAAGGCTTTGCAAGTTGGATTTGGGGTGAAATCAGTGTTACAGAGCCTGTGGGTACTCTGTGAGCAGCAACAAAACCATCAGCTGAAACCTCCCTTGTGTGGAAGTCCTCTCAGCACCAAGGAGTGACTGAGGACACCTGCTCACAGACCCTAATGGAGCAGCCATGCAAAGAGCAAATCCCTCCTCTGCCCTCAAACATTCCACAAAACTAATACTGGTCACACCTCAGCTGAATAATGGTCGTGGCAAGAATAACAAGTGAGAAGTCAATGCCAAGTAGCACCACCTGGTGATAATTACTACAACCATGCCAAGTTTGACATCAGGCCTCACCAACTACAGCACTTGGCAGCTCCTCCTTTGCCTGTACTTGTGTTACTGGACATAGTGCTGGAGCAATGTTCCTTCTGAAGTGAGCTCTCTCTTTTAGGGTAATTAACCATTTTGGAATCAGCAGAGTGACTCCAATTCTCAAATGAGAATTTCATCCACTGTCTCTCAGTCCTCCTTTCTGGCTTTGGCTGGTGTCCTTTATCAGCTCAGCCAGTTTTTCAGAGACCTTGAAGTACACCATCAAATGTTACAGAGTTTTTTGCAAACACTATTGCTTGCTTAAGATTCTCATTGATCTGTGGCTTCAGCATTCCCAGCACTTTGAAATGTCAGGTCAGGTATCAAAATAGTAGAAAGAGCTGAATCCATGAACAATATGTGTTCATTACATCAAACAGAAAACCCACCACGCTGTTAGAAGCTCTCCTGATGCTTTCTGCAGATGTGAAAGGCTGGCTGACAAAGCAGCAACAAATGTTCATCTGCCACATCACAAAATCACTTTTAATTTTGGGCACTCCTGTGGATGCCAGGCTGTGACTCAGGGGCTCATGCTTGAACCCCACACCTCTATTTTCTTCCATATTCTGTTTCATAAATTCAGCTCATCTACCACTGACATTATCTGATAGCAATCACAAAGCTTGGCTGTTGCTTATTAGTTATTCTTTTCCTAGGAAAAAGGAGCCAGAGGATACTTGCCCTTGACAAAGAACCTGAGAGGCACTAAGAAGTCACCCAAATGTAGGGAACCCTTTTTTCCAAGCATTCCCAATTTGTGCTTCACTCCAGTTCCTAAAGCATGCCTGCAGAACTGGAACCACTGGACTGGTGTGACCATCCCACACCAGACCTGCAAGCATGAAGCTGCACTTCGTTAGGAGAAAGTCAAAGCTCAAAATTTGATGTGTTTTTTTTTTTTCCCTCTCCCAGTTCGTTCTTAGCATTTTCGTTGACAGCACAGGAGTGGAGAAATCTCTTTTAAAAGAGATTGCAAAATTAATTGTAAAATTAAAATACAGATCGCTTGCCCGCTCTGTTGCAGCACTTGGTGCTCCCAGTGCTTTTTCTGGCCACTGGAAGATGAAGGCAGCCTCTGCAAGACCGAGCTCATGAGCACTGTGTGATAAACTACTACACAGGCAACACTGAGAAACAGGAATAAACCTGAGCTTGGTGGATAATGCCAAAGGGATTATAATATATCAGGTCAGAAGCAGGTAGTCATGCACTGAACATGAGGGGTATCACACTGCAGGGCTGTGTCTACCTTCTGCAAAATATTTAGCAATTTTTCACCTAGTTATATAAAAAGCAATGTACTATGTTAATGAACGGAGCAGGGATAACTCCTTCTGTTTATCTGCACCCACCGACTGCAGTATTTTGGACTGAGCAGAGCTGGATTTGTTCAGTGCCACTGTGTGACCCCATGACCTGACTTCGTTGATTCGGTGGTATTTCCTCTGAATCATTATTGATAGACCTTACTGCAAAGAGGAAGGATATTGAAGTGCGAGCTTAACCTGAGCTCAGATATGAGCACTGAGTTTGTCTGAAGTTCCTTCAGCTGTTTCAGCTCGATGAATGTTGTTCACTGCCCAGTCTGCAGCATTGTGCTGCTACCCACTGCTGAATTACACCCATCTTCTACTCACGGCTGGTTAAAGTACAATGGTGGGATTAAACATCCCTCATCAACAGAATAATCACTGCAGAAAAACCCCACATCTAATAATTGATGCCATGGAAGTAAATCAGGTGGAAAGAAGGATAAAATGCATCTTAGCTTGTTTTGGTAAGAAAAATTTTCTCCTCAGCTACTCTGGGAAAAGTATCCAGCATATCTGGTACACAAGACAGGGATAAAGTTCAGCTTACAACACATTTGAAGCCACTTGCTATGCAGCTCAGTGAAATCAGAAGTTTACAAGTAAAAGATGAAAATTGGTAATAAACAGGGTACAGACGTAGAAGGATCAGACAGACAATGAAATGGAAGGGGTCAGTCTGAGTTTGGCAGGGGTCACTACTGAAAGTGAGGGACACTCCATCCTACTTCTCCCTTCATTTCAGAGCAACGGGGAGAAAGCGGGGGGAATAGCGAACTAGCAGAAAACATGGGGATATGCAACAGAAATGGGATTAATAAAATGGCTGGAATACGATGAGAGCTGTGAGCAGAAAACAAAAGTCAGATGGACACCTGGAGGTGAAAATCCCAGCTTCCCACCCCCATTACAGGACAGGAGGAACCTGAAGAGGAGGTTAATTGCAACACCTACCTGGTGAGGGATTTATTTCTAGGTGAGGTGTCAAAGCCTGAGAGGCACAGGACAGACCTCTGAGCCTTGCAGCTCTGCTCATCCACAGGGAAGTTGGAGATTAAGAAGCCCAGCTCACAATTGCCAGGGATCAGCAGAAGCTGGAGCCCGCTTCATGAAAGCAAACAGCAAGTTCCAGCTCGTTTGGCATTGCACAGTAAAGAGAAAAGCATGCAGCTCCTATTTCTTCACTGATAAGAGAGAAAAACATCAGACTGGGAGAACTAACCACTCATAGTGCAAATACAAAGTAAGAGAAAGCCATATAATGGAGAAAAAATTGTAATATCAGTTCAGTAAAGTTCTGAAATTTCCCATACCCAGAGGACTGGCAAGAAATGAATTACAGCCGTGTGCAATAAGGCATAATATCGTTCTGTGTTTAGATTGCTGACCTGCCAGGTCTCTTCCTGTCCTATATTTAGATTATCTTTTATACAATGGGTGTTTTACACTGCTTGCATTTTTTGAGCAATATTTTTTGATGACATCCTAGAAGGAGATTATTAACTTGTAACAGGACAAAAAAAAAATCTTATATCTTCACAGATTCATGTGATCCCCTCCCCCCACCCTCTAGTTTTGGCAGCCTCTGTATAGTGGAAAAACAAGCTTAAGTGGATGGAAGAGAAATGAGATTAGTGGCCAGACAGCCCAAATTCTGAGCAAGTTCAGTAGGACGATGGCAACCTTACCATAACTCTGCTGACTCCAACTTTTCAACTAACTTAAACCAGACGTTTCCTTGCAGTCTACCGTGGAGCCTGCGGTGTTTTGCACTGTGTTTACCCAGAGAATTTTTTCAGTCTTAAGAATCCACGAAAAAGAACAGTTCACAGCGTTGATCTGGTACAGGGAGGGACGACCACGAACACCGTTTTGGGGTATTTCTCCTAAGATCAGTGTGTCTGAGCACTCCTCTCCCGCCCACGAACTCTGGAATTCAGCTCTGTATGCTGATGTTGCAAGAAGCCATTTAATCACTGCAGAGTTACTGAGCAAAAGGGAGGATGAGGCTGGAGAGAACTATGTTGGAAAACCGGGCAGGACTTGGGATACCGCGTCTGAAAACCACTGGCTAACAGAATCTTTCAAAATAAAAGCCTGAAAGCGGCCCAGCCCAGACGCAGGCACACCAGCCATCCACTCCATGCTGGGAGATGCTCTGCCGGCCCCAGGCACAGCAGGACCACATCCCGCCTGCACATCACACCTGCAGCCTGCACCACGTTGCAACCACACGTGCAATCTGGATCACGTCACATCTATACACGGTGTGCCTGCACCTGGGATCCAAACTACATCCAGCACCTGCAAGCCAAACCTCACGCAGCCCTTACACGGTGTGTTTGCGCCTGCAGCCGGACCAGCTCCCACCTGTGTGCTCCACCGTCGCACCTGCAATCCGGACTTCATCCCACCTATGCACCGCGCTGTTGCATCTGCAACCCGGACCGGCTCCCACCTCTCCTGTGTGCCGTCAAAGCGGCAGCAAGAGCGCCGTCCCAGAGACGCTGCCACACCTGCAGCCCAAGCCGGGTCCCACCTACACCTCCCTGCTGCTGTCGCGCCTCCATCCCCCCTGCGCTCAGACATCCCTCCCTGCAGCTTCAAGCCGCCCGCCGAGCTACGGCCCGGAGAGCTCCTTCCTCCGCGTTCACCAGCCCCGTCTCACCGGCCGGGACCGCGGCACAGCCGGGCAGGAGGATGCCCAGGCGGGCTGCAGGGATGCCCAGCCGGGAGTGGGGGGGTTTAGCCCAACTTCTCCCGACCGAGAGGACCCCGTTCCCGCGATCGCCCCCGGCGGAGCTCGGCCTTACCTCGGCGGCTTTCCTGCGGCAGGGACGGCAGCGACCCTCGCTGCCAGCGACCCTCCGCCGGCGCCCGCAGCCGCCGGGCTCTACCCGCCCGCGGGAGCCGCGCCCGGTTCCGGGGCGGGGCGCGGGCGGGGCGGGGGGTCCGGACCGGCCCCGCCGGGCAAGTTTGTCCCCGCCCGGGCCGGGGTTCCGTCGCGCCGCCCCAGCGCCGTGTCCTGACGGGATGTTCCCTTGGCAGCCCCGCTCCCGTGTCCCGGTCCCGCCGTGGCACATCATCCCCGGGGAAGAGCTTTCCGCGGAGCCAGTGCTGCGTCCCCCTCGCTGCAGAGGGGTCCTGCCCACCATGGAGGGGTCCCCAGTGTGCCCCTTCCTCCTGTGTCCCGTGGGCATCCCGGAGGCGAGCGCTGCCGCCGCCCCGGCCGGAGCCGTGTGGCAGCCCGAGCTGCCCCGGTGTGAGCGGGTGCAGCCCGTGCCCGGCGCAGGGACTCTTCTCAGTCCAGCCCTGGGGTTTGGACCCGGGGCTGGGAGTTGAGGGGGGAATCACGAAAACTGGGGACAGGCTGCCCAGACCGTCAGAGACCCGAGGGATCCTGCGCCCTCCTCTAGGTACCCGGTATCCTGGTCTCTGCAATTTAGGTGCTTCACTTTCAACATAGAATCATGGCATCGGTTAGGCTGGAAAATACTTTTAAGATCGTCGAGTCCAAGCGTTA
>VYZQ01006953.1:136539-168930 GCA_013400655.1 Mystacornis crossleyi | reverse complement strand
GTATAATCTCACAAAAATTAATTTAAGATGGAACGAGTGAGACAGGCACAATGGTCTTAGCAGGCGATCTTATGAAAGGAAATCAAAAGCGTGGTTCCTTCAGGTGAGAAAAAACAAAAGTTGAGAGAGGATATGACTGATATCTAGAGATTTACCAGAGGAGGAGACACTAAAGGAGGAAGGAGGAGAGGAAAAGAGCTCATTGAGCAGAAATGACAGCGTTGACACAACAGCACTTTCACAGGTAAAAACAGGCAGAACATTTAGGTGTTTTCCCATAGCATGGGTGGCATGATTCCTTCAACTTGTTTTTAAGATAGGAACTGATGAGTTTCGATTAAGAGTTTATGACACCCTATTACCTAGGACAGCACAAGGCTGCAGGCAGATGTCCATCTCACTCCTGTGTTCGAAGCTTCATTGTGCAGATCCCTATTCCCTCCACTCCACTACTCTCCCTCTCTTTTTGTTCCTTCCTGTTTGCTCCCATCTCCAGAGCTGCCCAGATAGATCTTATTTATTTTATTTGCATCACTTATTTTGCACATGGTTTGACGACTTTTGTTCTAAGATAAGCTTGCACTTGTAGAGACATGCAAGAGCTGCACTCACTGCATCTCCTGCTTTTCTGGTAGAAAAGAAATTCTCCTTCACACTGGGTCTGGCTTTTCACTTCGCAGGCAAGAGGGGGGAGATGCACTGAATGTTTGAAGAAGAATTTAGAAATCATGCTATTCAGTTACTGGGAACTCTGATGCTTTTTGCCTAACATTAGAGAAAAGCTCCTTGTTTTAACATTCAGATAGGTCCATAAAGTAGTTACTGTTTTCCTGACCATACAGAGTATGCTGCCATATGTTCACAGTCAGAAATGGCATGAGGTACTAGTCATAATGGCTTTTATTTATGACAGTTTCTGGGATCCAGGGCTCTAGCTATAATGGCTCAGCAGGTTTCCCCAGCTCAGCTGTGAGTAGACCTAATTCTGATTCATTCAGACTGTTCCCACAGTCAAAGGCAGTAGCAAATAGCAGATACTGCTGATAAATTGCAGATAAAAAAAAATTTTAAATCAATATAACGATTATAGTTGATCCAATCAGAAACAAGGAGAGAAATAAAGAGAAGTTCAGAAAGAACAAGGGGATAAAATCCACCGTGATTAGTACTGTGTCATGCTTATCACAAGATTCAGGTACTTTGATATTATGCAGCAGGTCAAAAGAATACAGAGAAAATGTGCTGAGGATGAAATCACGTACACTCAAGGATAAGTGTTTTGCAGAGAGAGGAGTGGTTTAAAAAAGTACCACCCATGGCATCACATTCAGCTCTGCTTTGCACCACTTTTCCCTTTTCCACTGTTGCTCCTGTGGGATTTTTTTCAGTCAATTGCCAGTTCAGTAGTCAATAAATTGCCAGCTCAGTAGTTAAAAAGGTAGAGATTACTAAGAGGTTTTGCTCTTCCCAAAAGGAGCATCTGCTGCACGTTTGCCACGTTACAGAATGCAAAGCAACCCATTCAGTGCTGTGCTGGAATGGCTGTCAGCCCTTGCTACTTTCACGATCCCTGCACGGGGCAAAAGAGTATTTGTTGTTCCAGCCAAGGATTTGGCAAGTCCTGTTTAAAATTTGCTGTTACTTTGCAGGAAGAACTGCAGCCTCTCAGGAGTTACAGGTAGGGAAAATGAGGAGCTCTGTTGTATTATGTGATGGCATCCCCATCAGCAGGGCAAAGGCTTGAGGGATAGTGGGAGAAAATTATGCTAAAGGAAAAGAATATATTGCCTCTTGAATGCTTTTTCAGCTCTTTGGAGAGATTAAACCCCAACATATTGGTAATTTGTTTAACATGACCTTACCCATGTTCAACCCTTTTTGACCGTGCAGTTGTGTTTATTTGAATATTTTTTTACCTAGTGAAGGGGAAATCACTGCTCACCAGCAGCAGTCTGCTCAGAAGCCCAGTGAACTTGCCGGCATCTATAGGAACTAAGAAGTCAAAATGGTTCCCAGGAATATGCTGCCCACTCTCAGCCCGTGTCCTGTCTCTTCTATTCCTTGTTCCTGGTTAGTTCCTGTCTGTTGGAAGGAAGGATTAGCCTGACTTGCCTGGCACTAGCCTGAGACCTCTCGGCAAAATCACGTTACTTCTGGGCTGAATGCCAAGTGCCCAGGGTCTGCAATAGTTCCCAGGTGCACTTACCTGTGCAGGTGAAATCATGAGGTAGGAGCAGCTAAACTCAAATAGTGCTGTCTTAGCATTCAGGTGGATGAAGGCCTTTCTCCTCCCGCTCCAGCCTAAATGAAAAGACTAAATTTAGGACGTGTCCTCCAGGATTCTGATCCAGGGAAAGCCACAGACCTGGTGGATGTTACAATAGGTCACTTGCTCCCTGCATTGTGTAAACTGGGATCCAGTCACACGCCTTGGACACGGCTTGACTCCCTGCTGGGGCAAGACCTGGCTGTGCAGCATCCCTTTCCCACAGTGACTTCCAAGGTGGGAAAAAACCCCAAAAACGTATAAATGCAGAGAGTCAGAGTGCACTCTACAGGTCCAAAATAGCTCCTCTGAGTTTAGGGGTGGCTATTGACAGCCCTTGACTGCTGGACACTGGCTGTTAATACTGTAGGCCCTCACTTCTGTTCTCAAGTAGCTGTTTGAGCAGAAGTAGTAAACAGGTAGGTATTCATCCCTTCTTCTCTCACTGACATATGTGCTGAGATGGTTTGACATCGGCAGTTATTCCTGCTGGTCACCCTGGAGGGTAATTAATAGCCAGGGTCCCAGTTTGCCTCTTGATCTATTGCAGTGCTTGCTTAAATAATAAATTGCCCCTTCCTTGGATTTTGCAAAAAGACCAGAATTCAGCAATTGCTCTTGAATGTGAAATACAGTATCTTTTCAATGGACACTTGAATTTAGCTGAGCTCAACCTGACGTGGCACTTTACTGTAATCCAGTCGTGATAGCCAGGAATGACTTTTTTCTGTGCTGCCTGCCATGTAAAAGGAAACTTTGACAAGTCACAGATGCCTCATTCTATAAATTCATCACTGAATTTGTGTGAGACCTGAAGTGATGGAAACAAAACAAATATTTCTGAGTGTCTGAAGTCTGTGTGATAGACTGGGATCTGCAGAGTCTTTGCTTCCCTGTAGGAAATGTCCCATTCCCAATATCAGCAGCCAAGTGCAGTTGTATGTGACTTGTGTAAGAAAGGAAAAAAACAGTTATCTGTAGGACACATGCAGATGTTTTGGCGAAATTCTAATGAAATATTACTGTGGCTTTTTTTCCCCATAAATATTTCCTCAGAAATATTACTGTGGCTGCTGTTGGAGAGGCTCATACTGTCTAATTTCAAGAGCAGAACTCAGTCTCATGGGAGCCTGCATCTTTATTGCCATGTAACTCATGTTGTCGGATCTTCTGCCAATCTACCAACACAAAAGATAAGATTATTAAATGTAGTGTGTTTTTTGCTGCCTCTTGAAAATAGTTGAAATAAGGATTAGCTTTACTAGCTTTTTCTTTCATAGCAAAATGGAGAAAAAATTGACTCATATCTAAAACTCTAGTGGTTTGTAGTTTGTACTTAAATTCACAGAACTAAGTGACACACACCCTGGACTGGGTTATTCCTCACAGGAAGGCAGCTGGTGCCATTTCCATGTATTCTGCAGGCGCTACTCCTTGAATTTTGGATGAGTGAAATGGGGGATTCCTCTTCATCCGCCTCCGAGTGTCAGCTCCTCCAAGAGGGAAGAGGTAGAAAAGCAGTGGTGGAGACTTGGCTCCCGATGCTTGCCAAGCACAGAGAAAGGAGCAGGATGCTCCCCCTTTGCTCCAGGAAAAACTGGCTGGCAGGGCTGCCTTCACACCAGAGTTGTACCAGGACTCCCCCAGGACCAAAGAGGTTTTTGGTTTGTTGGTTTTTTGGGGTTTTTTTGTCCCACACTGTGGGCTGCAATGTGAAAGCTATACCCAGGGTTCAATCTGCTTACTTCAAACGTCCAATATCCTCACTTCTTTGCCAGGGAGGATTATACATTTTTCACAAAGTGAGCAAGTATGCTTTCAGAGAAAAAATATTTCCATGGCTACAGATCCTTCTCACGCCATAAAATTGCTTATGCAACTCAGGTAGCACAGAGCTAATGAAATGAGAGGAAGTAATTAAATGAAAGGATGGCTGGGTGTTTGAAGTCAAATTTTTGTTTTACAGCTGAGACCCTTGGGAACTGTCTCAGGTGTCCAGGGTTGCTGTCCAAGTTTGTATTTTGCATGAAGATTACACTCCATTTTTGATCCTGTGGGTTTTTGCTGCTGCATTGTGCACAGAAGTGGCCCTTGTGCAGTTTTGTAATTGCAGTTAGTCCATATGCTGCAGTGCACTCATCTCACATGTAAGGAAACATACCTGTTATGCAAACAGAAGTCTGACTCACGTTGCTGGTATGGGTATGGAAGTATAAAATCATAGAGGATCTGGACAGCACTAAAATACCAAAAGGCATTTATTTCCTTGTGCAGTACTTTTGCAGTGTGAACTACTGGAATTAAAATCTCCCTGGCATCAACAGAAGATGATGGTGCAGGGAATATCTGGCAGATAGTTTTTGCTTGTAGGACCTTACCTCTTGATGCCTAGACTTTCATATTTTCTCTGAGATTTTCTGCAGTATGGATCATGAGAGCAACATAAAATTTCCTTTTCTCTTCCTAAGCTAAATTGTTGTTTATTAATAGGTAAAGTATACCAGTTCAATACAAAGAACTGTGTAAGTGGGCTCTAAGTGTCAAATTCTTGTTGTTCTTGGTTTATCTTTAATCTCTTTTTTAATCACTTTCATAGCCATGCAGACTAGGTAAGCAGGAGGAAGTGCTCAGAATTTCTGTTCATCTTTAAAACCCTGTCAAATACTTTTTAAATACCTCTGATCATTTCCCTTAATCCTGCCATTGTAATGAACCTAAGATGGTTCTCCATTTAATTTAATGAGGTGAAGGCATTTCTTAAGGATTAGATATTAGTGTCACATATATTTGTAGCTTTAAAAATATCTGCCAAGCTAGGAAGAAATTCTGTGATAACTGAAGGACAGCTTCAGCAAAGATAAAATGAAAGACTCCTCCTAATGGTGTACGGAATGCACCAAAACGGAAGAGACATTTCACCAACATCTTCTAAGTATAAGTAAGTAAATGTGACAATATTAATTAGAGGGAAAGGACATGATTCGTACACTTTGACTTTTTTTTGTGGGAGCTGAATTAAATGTATCCTATTTATATGACTGTGAAGAGCTTCCAGTCACACTGTAAAGATTTCTAAGGGACAATTTGAAAAAGATTGCACTATGAGTGTCAAGTCAACAGGCTCACATCCTCTCCTTGATGTGAAGTGCTAAGTTCATGAAGATGTCAGTGTGTTGCCTTGCCAAGTCTCCCAGCTGGAGAGTAACACTGCATAATAGTCATGAGACTTCAGATCCAACATTATCAGTTCAACCATTGCAGGGTTTCACAGGGAAAACCATAGCACAAGAAAGTAATTTTCAGATAAGTTACATTCAATGGCATTATTGGAATTGATTTCACATTGCTGGGCAGATGCACAAAATTCACACTTGCTCCTTCAAGTCAAATAATGTTCCTGGTAACAGACAGTGGAAGCTTTGCCTGGGCTGGCAAAAAAAATATCATGAACTCAAGGCAATTTCAGGCTGTTTCAGTAGACGTGCATACATTAGCACATACGAGTAGCATACCTATCTACATCACAGTTCTAACATTCTCCTGGTTTTCTTACTATGTTAGTCTGAGCTGTGATCAGCAGGGGTTATCTGAATTGGAACTTCCTTGAATAAAATGAGTGAGGAAAGATTGGCTGGGCACTGCTGGAATTCCAACCTATTGACACCAGGTCTGAAAGTGGAACAGTATGGACGTAACAACTGAAAGGGTACAGAGCTTATGTGATTGGATTTACTTGTGTTGGGACGTCTTTAATTTGGGTGGTTGCTTTCGAGATGTGCTCTGAAGCTGTGCTGAGTATGCCTATCCTTTTGGATAGGAGCCCTCGCCCTCTTAATAGTGCTTCTATACATCTAATGAATCAATCAATGAATACCAGCTTAAAGAGCTGTGCTTCTGAATGCTAACCAGTTGGGGGTTTTTTTGCTTCACAGTGATGGTGTTTTCTGTATGAAAATTTTGCCAGTGTTTTTAATTTGTACTTGCTGCAATACATATTCTTTTGAGGTGCATACCTTACAAAAGGCAGCTTGAAAGCTTTCACCAGGCTCGCCTCTCTCTGAGCCACTGTCTGCTAAGCAGAGGAAATTGTCCAGATTGTCAATGCCAAGGTAATAAAACAATGTAGGTAAAGTCCAGAGTGCGACTTTTGTCTCCCTTGGGTAGTGACCTTAAAATGTTTGATCTGTTCCACATCATATTCATGTCTAGAAAGGAGGCTTTGACTGCTGCAGTGTAGCTCTATCTTATCCTTTATCCAAAAACAGAATATAGGGATGGCTTTTTCCATGCTGATTAGGCCAACAAAGAGTCATTCTCAGGTCCTCTGGGGTAACCATTGCAAAGGCAGTGCTAGGCTGTGGTCCAAAGTTTCTCTCCTTTCAAGAAGAGCAAAGGAGAAAGCCAAGCACACCCCAACATCCTTGTGCTTCTGTGAGAACTAGTTAAAAATCCACCACTTCTCAGTCCTGTCTTTTGGGACTTAAAGGGAGAAATATGGGGATCCTTTGAGTAGGGAGTATCCCGTCACCCAATGAATAATCTCATTCTTCTCTTGAATTCTCACATTTCAGCCTCTTCCTTCCCCAAAAGCAGCCCTCGGAAACCACAGCACCTGGCTTCCCCTCAGTGTTGAATGTTTGTAACGAGTCTGGGAGGGAAAGAAGTGTTGGCTCCACCACAAGGGTCTAAACAGTGACACCCAGGGCTTCAAAGCCTAAAGAATTGGTGTCCACAATCTTCTGGGCAGCGGAGTACTCCTTGTGCACTGGAATTCCATCAGTGAGAGCTCCTTATGCTAGAATTATGGGCTAACTAAGAATACCAAAACACCTCAGCAATCAGATGGAGACTTTTCTGGTTGCCTTGCATCTCTGAGAGGCCTGAGGCACTGAAATGTGTAACGCTTTATATTTGTATTTTAACCAAGCAACCATCCACACTCTCCTGGATATAGCAAGGAATTTACTCTGATTAAGGCCTTTGAGAGGTTCTGTAGTAGGAATATCCACTCTTAACTTTGCTAATGCACCAGAAGACTTTTTTTTCATGAGTTTCCCCTCACTCTAGTTGAGCTTGTCTCCTGTGTAGCTTTTGGATTTTTGCTGGAGCATACAAAGAGGGTAACATGGTCTTTGACTCAACTCCAATAGCACATTGAAGACTCTCATCTAATTTGATGGAGACATATTAAAAAACAAGGAATAAATGTAAGTGATTAAGTAAAATGCATGATTGCTTATCCTCATGCAGACCTCAGATTAAAATACTGAACCTTATTTCACTTGAACATGTTCCCCTTTGTTTATTTGCAAAACATTCCATGGGAATAAATTTGATAAGCTGTACTCAGGGTAGGTGAGTTATGAGAATGGAAGTTTCATTGCTGTCCTGGTCCCAGAAGACAGTATCTTTATTACCTCTTTACTTCAGATTCTGGGCATAATATTATGTTTTAAAACGTATATCAAGCAGAAAGGCTATAGTTTTTATGTAAAGTATGCTGCTTTTAAAAGATGTAGGAAACCAAGCTCTTTTTCTTCAAAAGGATATAAAAACCTAATAGAAAAATTGGAATTATTCGCTTTCTGTGCATTAAACCTTCGCTGCACCTTGTTATGACACTTCATGCTAGAAGACTCAGGTTTATGTGACCCATAAGTTTTCTAAACCGCCTGCATTAGAGTAGATATTCTCACCAACGCACGCAGGGTCTCAATTTTTGTGTCCTCATGAGCAGCACCCAGGGTGGCAGGGAGAAGCCCGTTAGCCAGCCCCTAAGCAGGCATGATGAATCCCCTTCCTCCTGAAATCCCCCACAACCCCACCTCAGAGCCATTTGGGAGAGCACCAGATGAATGCAGGAGAGTTAAATCTGTCTGCACCTTATGAGGCATTGACTTCCTAATGGAAACTGTTTTCTAACGTGAGCAAAGGCTAATCCATAACTTACATACTTGGGAAAATCAATCAATAAACGTGCCTGTGACAGTGGGATTATTTGACAAGAAGCACTGCAAAATCTTATTTACCTCTTCTGCACAGCCAGCAAATATACATCAGGGAAACTGTTACTTTTGATGTAGAAGACATATAACTTAAATAATGCTCAAATGACTGGTGCAGGCATTGGCTACAGAGGATAAAAAAGAAAGCTGGATTAACTAAAAATAGTTGTATTAAAAATCAGTGTATTTTCTTCCTTGAGGAGAAGAGGGAAAAAAATATCAACCCACAACTCTAATCTTGGACTAGAAAACTACAGGTAGAAAAGTTCAGGTCTTGCCCTTCTCATTTTTGAAAGACACTTTTCTAGTTCAAAGGGGCTTTGGTTTAGCTTCAGGGGAAATATCAAGGATTATAATTGGAAGACTTTTCTAGTTTTTCCTAGCTGGATCTCAGAAATAAGGTATGTACTTAACAAAGCCACACACAGAAAAAGAGAACAGAGCAACTTTGAAATAAACCTTTCATTCCTCCTGCTGCCGTGCAGTCTATACTGTCACCCTGCATTTTCCCTGAGAGGAAGGAGTATGGAATGAGGGATGAAAGGTATTGGAAAATGGAGAAGTGCAAGATTAAAAATAAATCAAAAAAGGAAAAGCATGTCGAGAAAGGTGGATTCACGCCAGCTACTTAATTCTCCTCTCAAATGAGTACCTCTGGAAAGATTTGTTTGTATTTAATGGGATGTTTCTGCAATTAATTGCAATACAATTGATTAGGAATTTTTGTAGAGATCATGAGAGGGTGGACACCAGAAACAGCTAATTGTAACAATCTGCCAGCTTTTTCTGTGCTCTGATCCTGTCCTCACTGAAAGCCCTGGGAAATGAAATGCTGGCCCTACTGAGTCAGGGGAGACGTGTGGCTGACTTTGGGGATAGTGGTGGCAGAATTTCACCCTGGGAAACACAGTTTTGACCCTAATGATGATTGTCTAAACATTTGTGCCTGTGCTTTCAATTCGAGGTGGGGAGCTGCTAACTTTTGTCTTTTTTTTTTTTTTTTTTTTTTTTTTTTTTTTTTTTTTTTGNTTTTTTTTTTTTTTTTAGCAAATAATATATTTTCTGGCTCCTGTCTTTTCTTGTTGCATATTTTGCTCATGTTCTGATTAGGTATGGTCTTCTGGGTACAGCAGTATTAAATACTGAGAATGAATCATTTCATCAATTATGTAGTTAAGGTATATTAAAACAGTAAAGGACACCCCTTTTTTTGTAACTCCCTAGGCCAGAAGCTCTTCTTTTGAAAGCAGCATTTTGAATGGTGTAGCTTGCAGTAAATTAACCACTTTGCATATTAAGAATCAGAGATTTTTGTGTTAAGATATTTTAAGATTTCCTAACAAAGAAGAGTCTTAGTATTTTTCCAAATTGTTCTGGATTGCAACATAGCTGAAGACACATGAATCACTGCAGTCTTAAAAATATCTGAAAAGTTTAATAACTAATACCAGTGATCACCCAGAACCACTTATTCACACTTTAATAGTTGCTAGGAAAATGTTTTCTTGAATATATTTTCATCTGTTTGCTGTTCAGAGTTAAAAAATGAGTTTCTAAAAACCCATGATCCAAGGCTTCACACTATTCCTGAACTGTCAGGAAGGAGGGGAGTGATCAGCTGCTCCTTTCATTCAGGTTAGCTGTTAAAGATGTATCAGCCAGAGTCTATTTCACAGCTGGTCACTTCTGTATACCCTCCAACTCTGGTGGTGTTCCTTCTGCTGAAAAATTTTATCATTTTAGTGACACAAACCTTATTTTTGGTGCTAAATCTTGGATTGCCTGACAGTTTGACTCCACCTTTATGTTCTTCTGTGAGACCGCTTAGTGTCAGAGGTCTGTGAATTGTTGGGATCTTGTCAATCAAAAGGGTTTCGATGATGACATCCAGATACAAGCGGCTTTAACGTTTGAGAATCAGTTTGTCAGATGTTAAGGGTAGTGGGAGTCAGGGCTTGTGGGTTTTATTCCCTGCTCTGGCACTGATTTGTTATTGCTGAAGACACAGAGTACCTTGTCGACAAGGCTCAGGATGTTTCATGCTTTATTCTGAAAACGCTGGTTTCCACAGTCACTTTACAGGGTATCTCAGCTTGCCATTGTCAGCAAGAGGAGAAGAAAGAAAGGAGCCAGTTTCTATTCAGCTTCCTGGGAAGAGTGAGGAAAAGTAACTTATGAAAAAATTCATTCTTAAAGGGTGTTTTTAAAATATCAAAATATTTGTTTCTAACTCTAAAACCAATGCTGGATCCAAGCATGACTACTGCATGCTGTCAAATTCTGTATTCTGGCTTATGCTCAGACCTTTCTGTACTAACTAAAACTCAAAGCAGTGTTTGATTTTATCTTCCTCTGCTTTAGGAAGTGTTCTTTTGCAGAATTCTGGCAATATTCTGAATATTAAACTTTAGTGATGATAGAAGTCTTCACGCTGACAGTGCTTAGAGGAAACTTGTGCTGCCTTCATTCTCCTTTTCCTTTCTTTTGAGATTTGAAAACTATCATCGTTTTACACAAGACCACAGAAAAAGATTTCAAGGTCAGTCTCTGTCACCAGTTTCCCAGTGAGAACTACAAGAAGTCAGTGTTTCTGTTCTCCAGAACACAAGATGCAATGGTCAATTCCATGGTGTGGCCAGTGACTGTAATTATGGGGCTCTGGTTTGAAGGGAAAACCATGGTAAGAACTGATGGACACAAAATGGTAAAGGCAGTGAAGGAAAGCATGTTTTATAATATGATTATACTGGAAATCCCTATGAGAATGTGACCAGACTGGCTTTTCTTCTCTTCTGGCTCTTCTGGACTAAAACCTTTCTTTCATAAGCTCATTCTAAACTGCAAGTACAGCCTATAAAGGAATTTGAGACACTGACCACTTGCTCTTTATGCTCATTCTTATCGTATCAGGAATTCCTGATGCGTGCATGATAGACAGGTCCTTTCTAGTCATGAGTGATGTAGCTGTGGGCATCTGTAACTGTATCATTACACTGTCTGTAATGAAAGAAATTACATATATGGAAATAATATATCATAAATCTAGGCAGAAATTATATCGGTAGAGGTTATAAGACGTAAAAAGGCCAAACAAAACACCTACCCACCAGATGTACATCTGCTTTGTGCTTTTCGGACAATGACCAATTTTTAGCTGTGTTTCTCTCCCAAGAGAACAACCCAAATCCTCTTACATAGGTAAGAGGTGACTGTGGGGGAAAAAAGGCTGCTTCCACCCCAAAACAGCAAGAAAAATGTATCTCTGAGGGAGAGAGGAAGCTTTAAATCCCTGTCAGACCAAGGAGGTGACTGAGCTGAAGTAGCCACGGGGTGCATTTCAGCCATTCTGCACGGCCTGAGATGGAGGGAATGTTTCCCCGCAGTGGGCTGTATATTTTTAAAGTCCTGTTAGGTCTGGTTTTTATAAAGCCCAGGAGAACAGGCATGAAGCAAGCCTTGGCAGTTCCTGGGCCTTGGGGGACTGGGCCATGACAATATTTTGTGAAGGCCTTCAAAACTGAGAGTGAAGGTGAGCTCCTTATCTCATTTCCAGTCCAAGGTTTTCCTGGGTATGTGCCTGGAAATAAAAATTCAAAAGCACGTAGTGACCAATGGCCTTGGATATTTACAGGTTTATGCAGGGGCTGGTTCGGGAAATCCTCAAAATTGTCATATTGTGAGAAAAAGTTCAGTGGAATCTGACACATAACTTTTAGTTGTTACTAATTATGCTGCAGAGCCTGGCTCTCGTTCACATGACACTTTTCCACCTCCCAGAAAAACACAGGCTGTCTGTAGGGCTGGAGCTGTGCAAAGAGGCCTCAGTTGGCTCTTCTAGTTCAGATCCTGATTATAGATACGTCTGAGTCCAAGTCTCTGAGTTATTCCTCATCTTAGCTTGACAAAGTAGGGAAGCTTGGAGGTGGGGAGTGCATTTGATAGAATTAAGGGGAACAAAAGGGCAGCTTTGATATCATAGCTTTTGACAAGGAGAAGAACTAAAGAGAATTACGGTGACCTCAAGTTGCCACAGAGTCTGCTTTAGCTTGGATTTTGTTTGGCAGGCTGGCTGGGAAAAAAATAAATCAATATTCTATTCTAGGTGGCAAATATATGTTTTGCCTTATCTGTGATTACTAAGGCTTGAAATCAGCATCTAATAACACAATCTCTGTACTGAAACAGAAATTTTTGAAGAAAGTCCATCTCTTGTGAAGAAAAGGGGGGAAACGCAATTTCCTTTCTAGTTTCCTATTATTGCTCTCCCCTCCCTTCCTTTCCAGGATTTGAAAGATTCCACCCCTGTAGGAATGGCTTTTACTATTCACTTAATTTACCTGGTGATTGTAATGTTCTGTGACTTTTTCTGTAACTGTTCTATTGGAGAGGATGCCTCAGCACCCTCCCAAGACATTACTGGGGAAGGAAGGTGGGAGGAACAGCAAAGGCTGAGCTGACTTCAGGACTGATGTGATCTTGCAGCTGACAGTGGGAGGCTTTTTTGCTCCTTTGCAATAACATTTGCTGCTATTGGAACTGTCAGTAAAGTGGGAAAAAGCAATTAATATTTTTGCCTCTGTCTTTCACAAAATCCTCACATTTCTGCAAGCAAAGCTCTTGAAAGAAATCATAGTTCACCTTGAGGAGCGATAGGAGAAAAAAGAACTATAAGAACTCTCTATGTGTCCTTTGCTCATTAACAATGAGAGACTGTGGAGGAAAGATATTCCACAGCACAAGTTTTGTAAATATAATTCCAATAAAATCTAATTTTAGGACAAATAAAAATCAGTAAAGGAAGTTAATTGGACATTTCTTTCAAAAGCTGTTTTTTCTTCAACTTTTTGTATTAACAAGTTCAGCCAAAATTTTTGACAGCCTGAAAGTGCAACACAGAGAAGAATACTTTATGCCCATTAGGTGGAATGTTCTTTAACAAAATACACCTGCCCCTTTCACAGAATTTGCTGAGGAAGGTGGAAATCTGCCCCTGTGAGTGACTCACTGAAGTCCCACTAGCAGTGCATTTATTCTGTTATGTGCATCACTGATGTCCCGAGCCAAAAGGGAAGCAGCAGGAAACCATGACCTGTGCTCTGAGCAGTCAGACCGAATCAGGCACTTTGGTTTTCACAAGGTGATGAGCTGCTTTGGCTTCCGTTGGAATCCCCAGCTGCCTTTCTCTAGGGCACTGGGGACCCAAGGAGACAGGAGACTGCTGCCCTCAGCAAAATCCCTCGCTGGGTGTCCTGGGAACAAACGCTTTTCCAAGTACCTGCTGGTCCCGAGTCTCCACTTGGAGCTGGGATTGCTTTGTTGGGTGATCCTGAAAAGCTCTTAGAAACTCACCAAGATGTTTTTAGGGGTTTGCTTTTAATTTTCCTCTTCAGTGGAATTGCAAAGAGCAAAACTCACACTGATATAACCAGATTCAGTGTTTCATTCCTGCTCTTGAAATCTTCAATCTCTACTGCATTAAACCTACTTTAAATCTGAAATATTTGTTAATGTAAATAATTAAAGCACATAAAGGGCAGTGCCTGAAAACCCAAGCTGTGTTCATGATCCGATTTTTCTAAGCGTTAAGTAGGTACCTGATGAAAATCCAGCTCTCCTTGGGTTGCGTAGGTGCTCAGTAAGACTCCTTGAATTCATTACAGATGATGCACAATGCCTGATTCATTTACAAGAGTGTTAAAGTTCCTATGTAAACATCTTTGAAATGAGAGTACGCCTTAAAAATTTTTAAGTCCTTGGGATGGTTCATAAGCAGCAAGTGTCTTTGAGATGCAAATATGAAGTATTTCTTTTTTACAGTGAAAGGCCAGCTGTACCCAAAAAGTCTGTGCGTGGGATGGATAATGGTGCTTAAAAGCTTCAACAGAGTGTTAATGAAAGAATTTTCTGTGGCTTGCAAGTTTTGTACAGTATCTGCAACCAAGTCCAGCTTGTGTAAACCCTGACCTTAGAAATGAATCTTCAGCCACATCCGGCACAAATGGATGGAACAACCAGGTTTACAGAAGCCAGAGGGTTTTATCCCAGCAAATATTGATGTGTAGATGAGTAACAGCTATATCTAATTTTTTTTCATCAAAACCCTATTAAAAAAAATGAAAGAGGAAATACATATTTCTGACAAGAATTGTTAGGGGGGGCTTTTAAAGTCAAAAAAAGAATAATTATTTAAAAGTAGGAGAAAATTTCTGAAAACCCAGTTGCATGTCTGTTGCTGAGAAATTCCTTGATAATATGTAGGGAAATGAGTTATGGCAAGGAACTGAAGACAGACAGCTTGCCTTTTTTGTCGGGCTCTAATCAAAATTCTGCTCAGATGTTTTCCACGAGTTCCCCACTCTGCCAAACTTGCAGATTTCAAAAAAGAGAGAAGCGCTGCGGGAGGTTTAATCTGGTTTCTGTTTTCCCATTGAATTATTACCACTTCAACTGTTCTTCGCAGCGCCCGCCCTTTGTTTGCCGCTGTTTGATTCCAAACCTGTGTGCAGGTGCAGCCACGCTCTCCGCGCTGCCGCTCCACCGCGCCCGGGGCTGGGGGTGCCGGGCAGTGCGGCTCCCGCGGGGCAGGCCCCGCTCAGCAGCCGGGCTTGGTGGGGCTCCCGCCCCTCCTTCCCGAGACATCCAGGGGCAGGAGGAAGCTGCCCTGGGCTGCTGGTGAACGCGAGAGCTGGATTGCTGTGCACAAGGGCCTGGAGGCAGCGTGGAAGGAGTTGTAATTTGGAGAGGTCTGCTGGCGGCACAGATCAGACCTCTTTGCTCTGGGCGGTGCCTAAGCAGTAGCTGTCTTTTCTTTCCATCAGAGAGCAAAGCTTTTGTATAATACCTGCTTTAATTGAGTTATGGATCTCTTGCTTGCTGCACTCCCTGTTATAAAATCTGTGACCGTGCTGGTATCGCACACAAATATTGAAAGAGGGTTGTTTTGCTCAATATTCTGTAGCATTTATGGTTACATATGGGGGTTTTATAGGTATAGCTGGAAAGAAGCTACTGACTTCATTGACTATTTCTTGCCTAAGTAAGGAAGTCTCTGTATGAGTTGTGCAGACTGGATGTGAGTTTTCTTCTACACTGTGTAAATTTGAACCTGAGACCTACAGTCCTGTATTCCTTGAGAACCTGCCTTATTTGTCACTAGACAACTCAGTTCTGTGATTTTCGCCACTAATGGGATTTTGTGACCTTGTTAATATAGCAATATGTTGCCTGTCATATCATCAGTAATGATGCTCCAAATAATAAAAGAGGGGGTAAAATGCCAGCTGAAAAAAATGGTGGAGAAAAAAATTACATTAGTTTCTTTATATTTTTCCAGGAAATAAAAGAAAGCCTCCATTATCTTAAAAGAATTACATTACTTTAGAATCCTACTGCATGTGATGAAATAGTTAAAGCACTGCTCATCTCTAGTACAATTTGACAAAATAGCTCTTTAAAGACCTTCTTAGGGAAAGGAGGCCATAAATACGGAGTGGATCTTTACAACATAGCAAAGCCCATTATTCTCCCATCATTAGATTGGGAGAATATTATGACACCAGATACCAGGAGAAAAATTTTTGTGAATGGACTTTATGATGTATCACGGCTTTATTTCAAATGTTTATCTCCTAACATTACATAACTCGGTATATTTTACCATCTTAATGATAAATATTGTTCTTATTGAAGTAATACCAAGTCTGACTATTTTATATATGTAAAGCTGATGTGCATAGTACAAAGTTAGGAATGACCTGATGACTTTATGAATAAATAATAGGAGATAGGTATAGGAAAATGAAGTGGCAATCAAGTCTCCTGAGTCCCTGTCCAGTGCTACATTTACCAGACCACACTGCCTCTTGATTTACGACTAAAATCTCCAAGGAAAGTTTATATTGCTGCCTGTCAGAAGGATATATGAAATGAGGTTGGAATCACATTCATCACCACTCCATGCCTGACACAGCAAAGGAGGAAGTGAAGATGTGTGGATCTGGGCAGGATCATATAGGCAGAACTGCAAAGAAGGACTTGAAGATTCTTCTAATTATCACTCTCTGGTAACAAGCTAAGAGCAACGCCTTCAGGAAACCAATAGGTTAATTCAAAGGCAGGCTTTTCAGGAGAGGAGGCGAAAGGGTTTCTGGGATTAGTGGCCTGTGGGGGAATGCCAGGGTCAATGAGCAAGTCTCCGCTGCTCAGTGGAGCATCACGGTGATCACTCAAGCTGGAGCTTTCCTCTGCTGAGCCTGCCCGGTGTCACGGTGCGGTGTCACGCTGAGGCCCGCCTCGGATCAAAGAGCAGCACAGCAGCACTGCTGTCTGGAAAAGAACTTCCCAGAGAACTTCCCAGCCCGGGAGTCTGCTCTGTGCTGCTTCACGCACCATGGGCATATCGGCAAAAAATAATTTTGTTACCCTCAGGGTAGTACTTTCTGTTGGATTCCAAACCCCTTGTGATGTCAGAGCCTTTTTCTGGCCTATGGAGGTGTTGTGTATTTTATCAGGCCCAAAGGCGATGTACGGAGAATTTTTACATTATTGGGCATTTTCAAAAGTGATAAAGTTTGAATCCTAGCTAAGTTCCTCCCCGATATGAAAATATCCTTCCCAGTTGGTTCACCTTGAATTTTCTGCTGGATGTAGTACTTAGAGCTGTAGACACATAATTAGCAAAAATTCAAGGAAGCACTAAGTTTTAATATCATGTGTTACTGTACCATCTTTTACGTGTACTGTCAGTTCTTATGGAAGAATTCTTAACACACTATATTCCACTGATCAGTATCCATGAAACTCCTGGAGAAGCATTAAAAATAATAGCTAAACAAGTAACAGTCACTGAGCTTTTGATGAATCCCTGTTATATTACATATTAATTGTCTTGAAGAGCAAATAGTCTTTAAAGAAGCACTGAAACACATGTCTAGGGAGCCTGTAGAGTCTCCATCCTTGGAGATGTTCAAAACCTGACAGCTATAGCTGGCTTTGCTGTGAGCAGGAGGGGTGGAACAGATGATTTCCAGAGGTGGAAATTTCTCAGCTGCTCTATGACTGTGAGTATATTCGAGATTTCACCCTGCATGGAAAATGGCAGATGTGAAATAAGGAAACAAAAAATAGCTCAATTTATTGACTCCTTCTCTGGGTAAGCACCAGTCCAATCAAATATGCTTAAATTTAGGCATGCATGTTGTGTAGCCCATCAAGCAGGCTTGCCACCTTGCCTTTAAGTAAATGGGCTATTCTTATGCTTGAATCTAATATCCTTAATTGCTTTGTTGAAATCCAAGAAAGAAAATAAGAAATCCTTTTAAGAAAACACAAATTTTCCCCAAATTAAATTTATATCTTAAGCATTGCTTGAATATATATAAGTCTTAGACTAAATTTATGCAGAAGCTACACTAACATTACTAATTTGGGGTTTCTTTCCTAAAAAGAAATTTGAGGAAGAAAAACCTAGTCAGCCTTTATCTTTCAGTTTTTACCAGCCTGAACTCCTGGGTTTCCACAAACAAGATTTAAAAATTAGTCTTCACAGGCTAAGTCTTAATAAAACCTGGACTCTCTAAAGGTTTTATTGGCAGTGGGTATGTGGAAGGGGGGTTATTTCTTAATCTTTTTTCTTAAATCAAAATAGTTCATGATAAACAGCTTCTATTGTCAGCCATCCCTTTGAGCCAGGGATTGGTGTCAAACGGGGTTGTTTAATACACAGGGCCTGCCAAGTATGCATCTTTCTTAGCAGACAGCTCTAATCCTTCATGGTCCACCAACTCTACCTTTATGAGTTCTTTTGATTGGTAATTGAGAGAATAAATCTTTGAAGAACTTACATAAATGCAAAAAAGAAACCCCATTAAGATTCAAGCAGTAAAATGCCTACTGGCATATTTTATATGGTACCTTCTCAGTCTTTTGCCATTTAAATTCATTTTACCAGACAAGCATTTGAGATTGGCATCCAGTTATGAATTTTGTTTTCTTATGCATTGTCATCTGCACCGTCTATATTTTAGCTTTTAATACCAGCACCGTGAGTGAACTGTTCTGAGAGCAGCATTCTTCTGAAGAATTTTACGGTACTGAAGACGTAGAGCAGAATAAAGAATTCAGTGTGTTGAGGCCCTTTATTCCCCCCTGTCCCTATTTCAGACATACAGATCAGACATTTTCAACTTTTCTGTCAAGTGACCACAAGATCCTGGGCGAAAGGTGACTCAACAAAGGGGAAATTGCAGCTGAAAGCCCTCGAAGTTATATTGACTGTTTTCAAAGATAAACATTTCTCTGAAGTCTGTAGCGTACAGCTCAGCCCCTATAGGTTTGCTTACTTGCCCTATAGGTAGGAAGAATAATTTCAACATGGCTTGTTAGGTTAAATGTGACCTCATACGGAGCATAACAAAGGTTAAATTTGAAGACCTCTTGGCTTTGTGCTGCTTTAGTTATCAATTTATAACTCCTCCTCCTCTATGTTTCTGTTGTAAGAGGAGCACAATCACATACCATAGGGGAAAATTGAGAACTTTTAGTGGAGAAATGTAAGGGATTAATTAAAAAAGGGGACCATTTGCGTTGCTTATATATTTGGGTAACAGTTCTAAAAGCAGTATTGTAGCAATGTACCCAAGATATTGCTTATTTAAAGGGCTGCATCACAAGAGATACCCCATAGACAGACAAAAATTATAATTTCATAGCAGATACACTGCTCATCCTGTGGGATCATGATTGTAGAACTTGCATAAGCTGCATATTGGCTTTGCAAAGAGATAAGTTTCATTTTTACGGGCTAATTGACTCACTCTTCTTCCAAGGTTAGCTACAACTTTTACAGAAACAGGCGTGCTTGTTTGTGATGTACAATCCATTGTGCATTGTCTTTAATATGAAATAGGTCATAACCTGTTTGTAGGGTGGGTGAAATAGGAATAGAAAGCCTTGTTTTTATCTGCTGGTACTGTAGGTAGCATTGAACAATATGCAGATGCAGCCCCATGCCATGTTCCAAACCTAAGCTCCTTAAAAAAATAGAATTTCAAAGCTGAAACTTAGAAGGGGAAATACTTGTTCCTATTTCTCTGTATGAGAGTCCAGGCATGGACCAGGAAGAAAATTTTGTGATAAATACTTCAGTAATTAGATAAGCAGTAATCGGTAGTTCTTAAACTCTTTTGGCAAAAATACATGATGAGTTCATAGAACTTGGGTGTTCAGTGCTTTATAAACCAAAGCCAGAAAAGAAAATCTTGCCTTAAACTTTAATTCATAGAAAACCATGATACCAAACCAAGTATGTCCTTCTATCGATACAGGCTGGGGAGAAGGGAGGACTGAGAAGTACTTTTATTTCAGTTTGTTGGAACTTAACACCCATGAAGTTGTCACACTGGTATTCTCAAAGACCAAAAGTTTCTGTCTGGCCAAATTCGGCTTATGCAGCACTAGTTTAAATATTGCTGTGCTGCCACATCCACGCCTTCTGCTCTGCACAGGGAGGGAGAGCACCAGGGGGTGTTTGCAGGATGTGACCTGGCTGTCAGGCTGACGTGGCGTGTCCTCTCTCATGGACAAAAGCTGCAGCCAGGAGGGATTTGGTGAAATGAAAATGGCTTTAAGCAGAGGGAAGTCCCAAATCCTAAATATTACAAAAACAAGATGACAGCCGAAGCCTTAATTCAATCCTCTTTGTTAGTAAAAATTTCCCTCCAAACAAATGTTATTTGACCATATTTGACTAACTTAAACTTTTCTATTATTTCTCATGTTGGAATACTGTTCTACTCCCTGCCTCATCATTTTTCTATGTAATATCAGGCGTTTAAGAACTTCCAGTAAGGAAAAATCACACAAGCTGTGGGGTATAACCTATCTGTAAATTGCTTTATCTGCCCACACTGACAGTAGTCATAAGATGTCCATTCCTCTTCCAGTAGTCTTAACTCACCTCCAGTGCTTTGTAGAGCAACTCTGAATCCAACACTGATCTGCAGACCCTACCAAAAATCTTACACATGTCATCAAAGCCTGCTTCCTTCTCTCCATACCAAGAATTTTTAGACAGTAAGGACACCATGAGATGACATTAATCAGAAAACTGTGGTGGCATTCTGGATGGGAGCCATGGTGGGCTCTTGAAGACCTTTACATTTAGCTTCCCCGCGCTCTATGAAAATTTGCCTGAAGATCATCTTTTTGGAAAGTTTTAGCTATGTTTAACATTACAATTAGATTATTTTTAAAATAATTAGTATTATTATTTCACTTTGCTTAATCTCCGTGTCTGCCCTGATTTCATGATCCTGTCCCCTTTCATGTTTTCTTCACCTTCAACCTGAAGATTTTCTGGTTTTTCCGTCTCAACCACAACTCCTTCTCTTCCCTGCCATTCCTATTTCCCCAGGAAATGTTGTGCAGCTACACTATTTTTTCCTTCTCCATTAGGCATAACAGCTGCTGAGCTGAGCATTCCCATGTGCTGCTGTCTAGATGTGACATGGGTGATTCCAGTTCTTGTTTCCTTAACTTGTAGCAGCGTTCCCTAACAGAGACAGCTGTAATGGCTCTTCCACTTTGTATTAAAGTCTTTTTTAATGAGGGAAGTTTTGCTGGTAAGCTTTGTTCTGCGCAGAAATATACGCACAGTTAACACAATATATTTCAGATAAACCTTCAGACTGTCATTAGAGACATGACAGCCTCCAGTAGCTGTTCCTACTGTCCCTAAACAGGGACTGAAAAGATCAGCAGCTTTTTAAGAAATGCCTTTCTACTGCAGAGCAATATTCCTTGGATTGCTATGTATTTAAAATTTATACATTTTGTATTAGAAGTTAAATTATAGATAAATGCAGCAGCATCAGTATTGCATTCATTTCTGGGTATATCTAAGATAAAGGGGGGCGGATGCTGTCAGCTTTAGGTACCTTTGCCATTTAAGCTGTAAGAGTCAAACTGGTCAGAGTAAACTTAAGTTTTAACATTCCTTCAGCCCACCCTTTCTTAAACCCTTAAATCATACAATACTGGCCCAGTTTGCACTGTAGCTTGCGTTGAATTCGGTAATTTGGATGACTCTGGGATGGAGCAGAGGAAGAGGCAGATTAGGTCTTTTGGGTAGCACCAGTGTCCCTACCCCACTCAAGAGATGGTGGTGGCTGGAGCAAAGCTCCCCCCAGGATTTATCCGGGCAGAGTTGCAGTTATCTGTGAGGGCTGGAAATCCAGACTGGATGTGCTCTTCCCCACCTGCTGCACGCAGTCTGTCACGGGGACCCCCACCTGCCCGCCAGCCTAATTCAGCTTAGAATTAATGTCCCCTGTGCTGTCCCCGGAGCACTTTAGGCACTGTGGCTTCAGGCACATGCACATTTGGACAGGCATCACCACAGTGATTATACTCGGGCAACCTGTTGAGCTTTCTTTAATTTAATTTAATTTTTAATAGAGCTTGACATATTTCCAAAGTATAATCAATGCTGGACATCTGCTTGAGTCCTGGCTCCACAGGTCCTGTCTAGCTCTAGGTCTTATTCCCAACCTTCATTTAACTAACTAATATGCATATTTAATGATGTGCACACAGTTTCCTGATCTCGGAATGTGGTATCATGTCTGGCTGGAGTGATTTCAAGTCATTATTGTCTTGTTTCTGTCTTGGGCATGGTCCAAGACTCTCTACTGCTGCCTGTTAACTTTCCACTGGGCCTAAACTCTGAGGAAAACCATTAATATTTTTATTTACAAGTGTAAATGAAACATTTCTGGGAGAAATAAAATAGCAGATTAAAGCTGTCATAGTCTGTAACCTTCTCCATGTCAGGTACATATTTTCCCTTTCCTTTAAGATCACCAATTATGCTGACTGGAAGGTGAGAATGGATTTTGTCTTCTTGTTAACATTTTTTTTTTTCTCTTTCACATTAAATCAGATATTAGATTCAACAGCTATATATTAAGTGTTGTGGGGAATTTTCCTGACCTCTTTTCCGTCATCTCCTGATAATTGCTATAACAGCTGAGTCCATGGGAACAATTTCCCTGAAGTGCATTTAACAATACTAGCAGACACTGCCTGCTTGGTTTACTGACAATTTCCTTTATTCTTTAATAATGATTTCATTTAACACTTTAATGAAAATAATGTAGGAGATAAAACTTTAAGTTATAGTTAAAGCGTTCCTGTACTATAATTGGCATTGACCTCACCAATTAAATGTAATAAGAATTAAAAATTTATGTATTTTAATTGTACATTTAGTAAGTGAAGACTATGGCTTGCCTGATAAACATATAAAGATTTGTTTGGTTATTGGATTAAGTCCTTAATTTTGTGGAATTCAATTACAAGCATGGGGAGAGAGATGATATTATGGCAAAAAGGAAAATTACAAATACTATTTCTTAACCATTTTCCTTTTAATAATGAGAACTGCAATCATAAAAGTATTTTTCAGCTCAAAGCTTTTATTTATCCCATTCCATTAATAGCATATGCAGGAATTGCATACCTTCCAGGTGGCACACTTAGGTAAACTACTTGAATTCTCTCCAGCATTCAGCATAAACCCATTGCAGGTAACTGGAAATAATTAATTTTGATGCTCTTGATGGAGGCTGAGCACAAGGTTTGAATAATGTTTTGTATAAGAAGCTCCATTTTTCTTTGGATAAATGAGTCTTTTCCCTTTTTGGTATTCCCAAATCTCACTGCCAATTCAATGTGGTCATAAAAAGGAAGCGTTAGTGTGGAACACCAGTCAACTTTTTGACAAGAAACATTGTGTACCCAACCTGATGGTAATCTGAACCATGATCCTTTTCCAAAGGGAGAAGACTGTTTCCATACATTTAGGGAAACCATTGCATTTGAGGTGCACTGCTAGAAACCAGTGTTCTCTCTCCCCCTGTTCAGGCAGCTGCAAGTCCCAGATGAGCATGGCACCCATCTTCTGCATCTTGCAGCTTTTGCATTTCTTGTGGGACTGCGGAGAGACTGTGGCACCCTTGTCACTCTGCTCCCAAAATACAGTAACAAGTAGCACTGGGACCATACGATGGCAATGTTCTGTAGCAGGGAACTCAAGAGGCCAGCAAGCTAGAGCAGCTTTTGTAAAAGGGAAGAATTGATATGTGAGGCTTGTCCCTTTTCAATTTCATGTTGCCTGCCAGTCTGCCTAGAGGGAAAAACAGACTGTGGCTGCGCTTCCAATTAGAAATTCCCATGGCAATTTTTGACCTGACATAAATAACGTGGCACAATATGCAATCCATGTCAGGTAACTTCATTTACAAACAGATTCTAGGATGCTGAATGATGATTCATGATCAGGGCACTGGGGGAAATCTCTGTCAAATGCAATATGGCAAGTTTGAGGGATTAAAGATGGCAAGTGGGAGCACAAAATATCTGGAAAAACACAGGGGAAACCTTGGCCGTGGTGACATCAGTAGGAACTCTGCCATTGGCTTCCATGGGTTTTACTCTTTTACAGGCAAGAGACAGAAATAATAATAATAATAATCAGATAACTCATTCATGGAAAAGGGAATTTGGCTTTTTCCTAGACCAGAAGACACACATTGTGTCTCCTCTCTACATCTGCATTTAGATGGGCCAAAAGAATCCTGCCAAAATGATGCTGTGAAAGCAAGCCAAGCACAGCTCCAGCAAGGGCAACAGAGTGTCACTTCTGCCTAATGGCTGTCTCTACACATGATAGTCGGAGAGATGCACCAGAAGTGTGCCTGTGTGAGTTAAGGACCCACAGGTAAGTGTTTCCATGGCACTGTGTGCTTTCCAAGCCATCCGGGGATAGTCTCAGCAGCTGTGCCAAGTGCAAGATGAAAGTGGGCTCACCATAAAATATTCTGTGAATTGTGTTGGAATGTTTCAGTCTTTGGAGTAGAGGCTGGGTTCCAGGGGCTTTAGAAACTGCGTAAAGGACCAGATTAGTCACATCCAGAGAGCCCAGGTGGTGTAATGCCTAAGAGCAGTTGTAACATTTCTAGGTACTGCATCCTTCCCAGGAAATGTTTAGCTTAGGAATCTGCTGGAAAATTTATCCTTCTGGAAGACTGCCTGGTTCCACAGGGGTTATCTTCCACATCTCCCCAACTTTGAACCAAAGCCAGTGCTGTCCTGACCCTCCTCCTAGCTAGCAATGAAGTTGCTTTTGTCTGATGGAGCTAAAACAATTTTAGTGTTGTACTTTCTGCCCTTTCACTATCAGTGTCTTTTATGGATTGCACAACATTCTTTATCTCAACCTTGAGCAGAGCCCCACAACTCCCAAGAATCATGCTTCTGTGGCTGTGCCCAACCCAAAAGGCAGGCCTGCTGCACAGCACACAGCGCAGTCCTGCCATCCCTGTTATTTAGGGAATTTCTGGAATGCGTCATCTCCGGTGCTTGGTGCTGCTTTCCCACCTGGTGTTTGGAAAGGATATGTAGGCACTATCCCCACAGCTGGGTGTCGGAAAATACTTCCAAACCAGTTTAAGCAGACACAGATTCCTGATTTCCATCACGCTCGGTCTTGGCCTTGATTTCACCTGTATCCGCAGGAAATAAAAGCCTCATTCAAAGAGAAGCCTTCAAACTGCCCCTCTCCTGCCCACAGGTGCAGTGACCTTCAAGAGTGTGTTTAGTGGACTTCTCATCTGAGACACTCAGGGATCATAATGTACTTAACCTTCCTGGGGTTAAGATGTGAAGGCTGAGTATTATTCATTCTTTCTAACATCTGAGGCCTAATCATCCCAGGGAAATCCATTGTTTCTTTTGCCTCTTGCAGCCTCCAGCTTTAGCTGGACCATTGTGCAGTGCCACTTTGAAATTCGAGGGCCATTGAAATTCAATGGCTCCCAAAGTGCTACAGACACAGCCTGAAAAGACAAAGGGTGAGGGAAAGCCCCCGGAATCAGTGTGGTTTGGTAATCCTTACAAAATTAGGTTGGATATTAAGACTCTTTTATCTCAGGGTTTCTGCACTGCTAAATCAATCCCCTCAATAACAATAGATCCTTGTCATACTCCTTGGGATATTTTTATTATTTAGGTTGGGAGCTGTACAGTGACTTCTCTAAGGATTTAAAAGACAATTGGCATTTTGGCCAATAACTAGATAATATCTTGCAAGGTGGAAAAACACATACATAGGGCTTGAAATGAGGAAAAGGGTGGCAATCTGCACTCGGTATTTGCTTTCTGCTGACAGGTTAGCAATCGACCTCTGTACCTTTGCCAGTATAACATTCACCTGGTTTTGGAAAGGAGGGGCTATCCCATCTTTTTGTTTTTATTTTCCTTTTGCTGACTACATGATAGTGGAAAGACGACAGATGAGATAAGGAGAAGAGGCGTATTTTTATTTTTTCTTCTGTGACAAGCTTTGTCTATAAAGAATTAGGAAAACAGCTGATGATGGCTGCTGGTATATGTCAGTGTATAGTTAGAAAATGTTTCTATTGGAGGCATTGTAGTATATTATAAACTAATCTTCATCTGCTTGCTTATATTCTTGAGATTGATGGCCTCATCTTTTTCCTACATCTCCTTTCCTAGAGGTTTAAAATATAAGAAATCTCAAAAAGGCACCTTTGTAATTTTTTTCCCCATTATTAATTCCTATCTTGAACTACCACATGTGAAGTGCTGTTCTCCCTCGCTTCTCCAGAGCACAGATGGGGCTGGCTGAGCAAGTGCAATTGGCCCCTGCATCTTTCAGGAGCAGTCCCCACCTTTGCTTCTCCCCTGGTGGGTGACTTCATAAAGGAGAGCTTGGAGCAGGTCTTCTTGGTGTAATGGGAACTCTTGAGGGTGCAGAAGGGCTGCAATGGAGGTCAAAGCTGCTGGAGAGTGGGCTTTGAGGGTCTGCAGGAGGGATGAGGGCATCAGATGGGCAGTGCCAGGAGCTTGGTGGCTTCTTCCGGGGACAATAAAGAATTTTTTCAAGTATATTAATGGTAATAGGCATTGTAAAAATACCATCAGCCCATTACAAGATGAGGATGGTCACTTCACAAACAGGGACAGGGACAAGGCAGAGGTGTTCAGTGCATTCTTTGCCTCTGTCTTCAACATGGATGGGAGACCAAGGGGGTCTCAGTGCCCTTAGGTGGAGGACCATGACTGCGAGAATGATCAATTCCCAGTCGGCCCCAAAATTTTGAGGGATCAGATGCTCCAGCTGGATCCTTACAAATCTATAGGGCCTGATGGGATTCATCCAAGAACCCTCAAAGAGCTGCTGATGTCATCTCAGTCTACAACTTCCCCGTGAGGGGAAGAGGAGGGGACAAGCACTGATTCCTCTCTGGTGACCAGGGACAGGATCCACGGGAATGGCCTGAAGTTGTGTCAGGGAAGGTTTAGGTTGGATAGTAGAGAAAGGTTCTTCACCCAGAGGTGGACACTGGAACAGTAAGACCAAGGTGGCCCAGGGATGATTTCCTTCTGAGCGTATGAAAAGAATGCCTGTGTGTATTTATCATGATGAGCCTTGCCCTGTCTCTGAAGCTCTGCATTCACTCTGCATATGGGCTTCTGATCAAAATCACCATTGGCACCAAATTGCATAATAGGTGAAGTGTGCTTAACCCATTGTTTATTTGGCAGCTATTTGCCTATGCGGTTTTATTTATGGTGTTTATTTCAATGACTGATGGCAGCTGACAGGAGGTACTGAAACAATTGATAAAGGCAACTGACATTTTGTCAGCTGCCTGGGTGACAGGAATATATTACTTGCATTTAAACTGTTTTGTGTGAATAAGTCATCATTCATGCCAAAATTCACCTTTGGCCCTTTCCAACTGGTTCTGGAAAAGTGGCTGGGAAATGTGTTTCCTTAAGCAGTGAGCATCTTGCTGTAAGGAGCAGATGCTTACCCTGAAGGAAATTCTTCATAGCGATACTATTTAAATATTTAAAGCATTATTGATGTAGTTGATTGAATTCTGTTCATGGCAAAGCTAAGGACGACATATTATTCTCCTCTTTGAATGCTCTATGAAAAAAACCAATAATTTGGTGAAACCTGGTCCGGCAACATAATATGGGTGAGAAGTAAGCCTCTGTGCTGTGTATTTTAGCTATCATTTTCTCCTTGAAATGGTGCTAACAGTCTTTGCAAGGACTGAAGTCTTGCACCTGCCAAGGTTTTCCACCTGTCCATGATTCTCCAAGTGATGCATATTCCAATCCCACAGTGCCGTGGAAGTGATCTCTTTGATGAGCTCTTTGTTTCTTCACCACACATCTAAGTCATCATAAAACACCTAAATGGCAAAGTTCTCGTGTATAAATATTGCACAGCAAATGGTATAAGGGGTTTGCCTTATGTGGGTATGCAAAAACTGAGGTGAGGGGAGTCATTTTGAATGACAGAGGTCCTGCGTTGCCCTTCAGAAAATGCCTTCTGCTGTCACAAATGTCCTCTCTGCAGGGGTACTAATTGTCACCATGTTTCCCAAAGGAGGGTAGTAGTTGAGCCAAGGATAGATGGGATGGAGTGCTCCTGCCCTGTCCCTGCACAGTTGTTTGTCTCCGTAAGACACTAAGGACATGATTGAAAGCGGTGGGACATAGCCAAGTCCTTTATCAAATTCTTCCAGTGAGGGAAGGGGGAAGTCTTTTCCAAGACTTGACAATTTAGTTGCGTGCGTTGGAGTTTTTTGCATGTTGAGAAGAGCATCAGTGTTACTCTAATTGCCTGTACATGCACTGACAGGGCCAGTGAACCCAGATACTTTCCAGGTTGATCTGTTGTTCAGCTGCCTTCCTCCCCTGGTATACTTTTCATTTCTTGGTACTCTTCTTTCCATCTGAACCTGATGCTGTCATGGAGCAATAAGAAGGCACCTCTCAGAAATGTGAATGCAGAAAGAGACTGAATCAGTTCAGCTCCTCAGGCTAGATTTTGGGTAGGCTGCACAAAGGTAGATGAAGCTGAAAAGTCATACCCAAACACAGTCTTTTTCACTGAGGATTGTCACTAGGATGTACCCAAACAAATCCTTGGTGCAAATGGAGTAATGGCAACGAGTAACAGAAACTGGGGAGGAGGAGAAGACAAAGTTCATTTTGAGCTGTTTCCATTGCCACATTTATTGCAGAGATGCCTTGGATTATTTTAACAGTCTTGGAAATAAATTCATCCAAGATAATTAATTTTTCCTAACTGATAGAGTCTCTACATCATGCTTAATAGCTCTGGACAGGAATGCCAGTAGATGTCTGCTTCTGCAGAATGTGCTCCATGAATGTTTTTTCCCCATTTGTCTCTGAAACTCCACAACTTTTCACGACTGGTATTTTTTGCAGACCTGCAGGATAAATCCCCATCTGGGTCTTGCTGTGCACCAGCACACAGAGAGTATTTATTGGAAATGGCTTGGCATTTAGACTTTTTCCATTGGCACTAATATGCACCATGTCAGGCTACATCAGGCTGTGTTACAACATGTGCCTTGATGGGACTTGACATGACCTGACATAGCACAATGTATGTGTCTCCTTGCATCAGAGACTAACAGAAATACAGCCTAATAAAGAGTAATAATGCACAAAACACAAAGACTTTATTGCTGCCTTTCATCAGAGGCAGGTAACACATGTTAGGTCTCTGGCACGCATTTAATTGTTTTTTGCAGTAAACTCCCATCCTGCTATTTGTAGCCTTATGCGACTACAGATCTGCTGCTGGGTTAAAGACCACTTTTTATCATTCCCTTTTGCAAGCGTATTGGGAATGCAATTGTGTAANCACACCACCGCCACCGCGACAATGGTTCAGGCATTTTGCCATCCTAAGTGATTCAGTTTATCATACTGGCCCATAATGTTCTCATTTGCCCCTTCTCTGATATCTTAATGTGTAGTATTGCTAAAAGTGTTGTATTTAGTATGGCTTTCAGCTTCTATTTTCACAGTTTCTCTTTGCATCTCTAATGCTGTGCTCTATCTGCTCTGCCATCTTGTAACCTACTCACTGCTCAGTAATTCACTAAAAAAGTTACTTAGGTATGGTTGAGTGACCTCTTTTGAAGCTATCAGTAACTCTGTATTTTAGAAATCTATTTTATTTCTATATTTTTAGTGAAGGCTTGCGCAAACATCACTTTGAAAAGTGAAATTCTGAAAGAAAGTAATTCTGATGACTCACAGGGAAACTTTCCATTGCTTTTGTGGAAGAAAATACTACCAAGATGTCATTTCCTAGAAGAGTCTGGGGGACAAAGGAAGGGAAGTCCTTCAGCTCTGTAAATGATGAAGGCGTAAGTAGGTTTTTGTCTCGGGGGGTACAGCTGCTTTTGATGCTGAAGGCCTGTTTGTCATCTCCAACTGCAGTTGTTTGTTGGTGTTACACATTTTCACCACCACCTGGCAGGCACACACCAGAGACAGAGGTGTATACAACATAAAGAAATGGACATTAAATAGATGGCCATAAATCACAGATGAGGCTGATTCAAAGTTTCTGTTCATTTGATGGTGTTTGTTAATTGGGTTTTATTGTTTTAAAATATATATGTGAGATCTCTTAAGAATGTTTGAGCTGGATCTGCTCTTCTAACCTGGAGCTTTTGAAACTCCTGCTTGGTGTTGCAGCTCTTTTGACAATGAGCTCATCACTTCAAACCTACATCCAAGGGTAACTGTGTCCTCCATTTAAATTCAGTTCAAGCCACATAATTTGAAGAACAAATATATGACAGCAAATATATTTCAAGAAATGTTAATAAAAGGCACAAAACTACGGTTGCCACTTAGTATTTGTGGGGAAACATAACCACAAAAAGTTGAGTGATGACTGTAGGTGGGGCAGTGGCAGATTAAGTGTAGTGTCTACAAGTACTGATGTGTGAATGAATGAATAAAAATTCTACCTGCATCTCATTAATAAACTCTGAGGCTGTCTGAGCTGCTCAAAAATACTCTTCATGTGAGTATAAAACCCCCAATTATTACCATTTTCAGTTTATGAATTTTAAATGAACCCTAAAATTAACACTTGTATCACAGGGGGAAAAAATCCATATTTCAAAGAATCAAAGGAAGAAAACGTGAAGCTGATCTTATTGACTGCTTCATAATGAAACTGAGAAACTCACTTTACATCACTCTTTGACATCTTTAAATGGTAATTTCATCTTTCAAATGTCTTTTCATTCTGTGTCTTCATCTTCCTTCTTCAAAACTCCCTTTCAAGCTTCTGAAGGTATGGGACTTTTCTTTAGTATCAGAGAAAAGAGTTCGAAGAATTATCAGTTAATGTGTGGAAGTCAGACTTCCTCTCTTGAGCTAGAGGCATGTGAGCAGGGAAAAACATTCAAAGTCAACTACAGCAAGATGAGTTTAATCTGACAGTTTGGCTGTCTGAAATTCTGTAATTTTACCCATGTGATTCTTTTAGTCCTCTTGTGCTATCCCTTATAAATATGGCATAGCATAATGGGGACTTCTGAGCTGTTCTTCATTTTAAGAAAATTAACTGTTTCTGTCTGCTGACTGTTTAACGTTACTTCTTCTAAAATTAATTTCAAAGGGGAAATGTAATCTGCCTTTTCACTCCAAATAAAGTGTGAAGCTCCAGACAATAGCCCTTTCCCTCCAGAAGGACTGGTATCCAAAATGGCAGCAACCAACTCTGGGAAATATCTGAGTGCTGAAGCTTACAGTAATTATGCAAAAGGATTTCCATTCTTCCAAATACATGTGTTGGATTTCAGATTATATTCGTTTAAAAAGCCTGTAACCTTCTGCGTTTAGAATATGGTTGTTTCATCATACTCTGCCCTTAAACCTGCACACAGGAAAGCCAAGTATGGAGTAGAGTGGGTAACCCACCACCCTCTGCACTCCAAAGGTCTGCTCTGGGTATTGCCCCTCCTCACCTGCTTCCTTAAGGTAATCCTTTTGTGCTGAATCATGTAGGAAAAAAATGAATTTTTTTCTCTGTGGTGACAGGGTAAGGGCAGCTGTGAAAATCAGGTCTGAGCTATTTGGCGGTAATGGAGTATTTTGGGTAATTGCAGTAGCAACCACTAGACTGTACCATACCAGCTGTGTGGAATATGGACTTTGGAATTTTCAAGGCAGGTACTGTTGTCATCTGAAATCAGAACAGCTGCAGTTATATTGTGACAAGTGGTAAGAATTTTCTATTTCGGGAATCATTTGCTTACACTTGGGATGTGTTGATCAAAAGCTCTGGGGTGAATCACAGTCTTCCTTCAGGAAGAATTTTTGTCTAGACAGCAGGGTATCATTCCTTGTGCCCCCAGCGAGGATTGCAACCTTAATATTACCAGTTTTGAATGAAAATGAATGGTTCAAATTATAATTATTGATGCACTGTTCTTCCCAATTTGAATAAACATTATGCTATTGCCTGTCTAGAGTATATCTTAATTGTAGAAACTCTTCATTCTATTAATCTTAATTATCTGTGCTTCAATACTTGAAGGCTGGGGATGGAGTCAAAATAAAAGCCATCAAGAAAACATTTGTTTCTAATTGTCAAATGGCCAGTGGCTTCAATGGAAGTACACAGCTACCCTGTGGAGTGTACAGAATTGGGGAATAAAGAGTTTATGGAGGTTTTAATGGGGTCTTTTTCCCTAGAGTTAGCTAACATTTTGCCCTGCCTTTTCCCAGTGCTGATAAAAGATCTGGGCTGTTCAGATCCTATGTGCTTGGTCAAGATGTGTGTGTGAGAAAGACAAACCATAATTATTTTCTTGTAGTATCTTTTTCTTTTTAAATCCTAAATTATCATTTAGAGTAACAGGTTAATTTAAAGGGAACCTTATATTGGCTGTCAGCATCCAGTAAGAAATTATCCCCCTATCCAAACAGGTATCTCCCTCTACTCTGACTTGACCCATCCCAAATTGTATTTCTGTCAATCAGCTCATGTTCTCTCCATTGCCAACATCCCTGTAACCCTGGTGCCAGCACATCTGCCCTAACTTGTCACGGCTTATGAACACTTGTACCATTCAGTCTGTGCCATACTCACCTGTGAAACAGAAATGATAGGATGGGGGTAGGTTCATCTTTCCATTGGCTTTCATCAGTTGCAAGGAGTCACCTCCTGGTTGCTTT
>VYZQ01006953.1:123043-136011 GCA_013400655.1 Mystacornis crossleyi | reverse complement strand
GGGGTCTTTTTCCCTAGAGTTAGCTAACATTTTGCCCTGCCTTTTCCCAGTGCTGATAAAAGATCTGGGCTGTTCAGATCCTATGTGCTTGGTCAAGATGTGTGTGTGAGAAAGACAAACCATAATTATTTTCTTGGAGTAACTTTTTCTTTTTAAATCCTCAATTATCATTTAGAGTAACAGGTTAATTTAAAGGGAACCTTATATTGGCTGTCAGCATCCAGTAAGAAATTATCCCCCTATCCAAACAGGTATCTCCCTCTACTCTGACTTGACCCATCCCAAATTGTATTTCTGTCAATCAGCTCATGTTCTCTCCATTGCCAACATCCCTGTAACCCTGGTGCCAGCACATCTGCCCTAACTTGTCACGGCTTATGAACACTTGTACCATTCAGTCTGTGCCATACTCACCTGTGAAACAGAAATGATAGGATGGGGGTAGGTTCATCTTTCCATTGGCTTTCATCAGTTGCAAGGAGTCACCTCCTGGTTGCTTTTAAACTTCTCCAGATTAACCCTCTTCCTCCCTGCTCTGCCTGCATCTATAAAGTGTTACAGGGATAAACATTATTAATATTCAGGATAAGTCACACTATATCCTTGCGTCACAATTTAATTTCAAGAAAGGGCTTTAGAGAGTTGTGGTGTAAAGAGTGCCATAATTTATTCTGGTCATATTAAACTGTTTTGTTAAAATTCTTTTTTTTTTTTTTTTGAATCTTTTGCTTTTGGNAAAAAAAAAAACCAACACCTGCTCTTGTAGTTAATAGTTTCATCTACCAGAAGTAAAAAGCTACTGCATTTCATAGATTATTATATCTCCTGTTTCTGTTAGAATCACATTAACACAGCACTATTGTGCTAAGAAAAAGGTCCTGCACATGAACAAACTTGAAGAGCAGTGAGATGTGTCATTCCAGGCTGGAATGAGTGTCTATTTTCACTGGTGATAACAAATGTAGGGTCTGCTCAGTCTGCATCCGAGGATAGTAGCTGAAAAGGAAGAAGTAACTCTGTAAATGCTGTGAAACGGTTTCTGATTCTTTCCAGTGANGGAGTAACTTTTTCTTTTTAAATCCTCAATTATCATTTAGAGTAACAGGTTAATTTAAAGGGAACCTTATATTGGCTGTCAGCATCCAGTAAGAAATTATCCCCCTATCCAAACAGGTATCTCCCTCTACTCTGACTTGACCCATCCCAAATTGTATTTCTGTCAATCAGCTCATGTTCTCTCCATTGCCAACATCCCTGTAACCCTGGTGCCAGCACATCTGCCCTAACNAGCATGAGGCAAAATTCTAGTAAATTTACCAGGAGTTTTTTTTATGGGTTTCATCAGTGGTCATTGGCTCAGTCCCTAAAACTGAGTTTTCTTTTCCTGGGGAAAACCACCTTTTGAACAACACAACATGGCTCTGTCAGCTTTTCGCTTGCATTATTTCTTTAAAGTTTAAGGTAATAAAGTAGATTGGGGGTTATCTCTGTATCTGCCCAACCTGTTTCATAACGAATTTTAAAATAATTTGGAGTACTACAATGACAAATACTTTACCCCTTCAGAGAAACCTAGCCTAATGTACTTTTCAGGCTTGATAAATAGAGCTTGCACTTTTTGACATCAACCTATTCCTTTGACTGAATTTTAAGTTGCATTGTATTCACTATGGGGCCATCTTCTGGTCAGTTTTCTGCTATAAATAAGCACACTATTTATAACAGTATGGAAGAGAAAATGTGCATTAGAAACATTTATGGTATCTACTGGAAGTGCTAATTAAATTATATGGTTAATACGTGCCTCACTGATTTAAATATGTTGAACACTTCACAATATTATTTTAAATAAATGAACATATGCTCTCTTCTCCCTTGCTAACACTCTTACTCATTATCCTGTTAAACACCTTAATTTTAATTGACTCCTCTGCAAAGACAAACAAAAATATCAAAATTCAAAGCTCCATACAGAATCTGTGGCATTCTGGAAACCAGTATCATCTTCTGTAGTCTTTTCTTTTTTCTTGATCAATTTCTTCTATTGCAAAAAAACCCCATGGTGTATACAAAGCAAACAGTGACAGATCATGTATGCAGATGTTTTATTGAGATTTACCATTAAATCACTGATTTTTCTCCCCTTGTCTACCTAGTTTTTCTTTCAGCTTTCATGAATGGAGAGCTAGTTAACAAAATTAAGCTATTTCTATAATGTACTGTACAAAGAATTCACCCTTGGTCTTAAGAGCTACCTGCAAACTTTTAGAGGTCACAAACACGTCAGTCACAATCCATTACCTGTCTTTATTATCCATGGAATATATCTAAGTGCAAAGCTATTTTCATTCTTGCAATATGTCCTGTTATGCTCAGTCCGATTTCTACCCTACAACAATTGTTTTCTGTTTGTAAAACCAGCGGTGAATGACCTTGCAAACCTCCAAAGCCAGGCTCTAGATGAGGTATTTGTAGCTGTTGAAGGCATATTTTTATCCAAGCCTGTGCAGTAATTACAGGCTATTCTTTACTCCTGTATGTGTTCATCTGTGCAGTCTCAGCAGAATAATCATTTTTGGTGCGTGACAACTATCTATGGGTTAAGATGCTTATTAACAGCATTCTCCAAAACTTGCACTGGAGTCAAAGCATAAAACACTGGATGGAGTGATTCCTGCCCATTCTGTGCTTTGGGTTCAGCCAACAATAACTGAGAGAAGTTTAAGTTTGAGGGTAGTTACATAGGCAAATGGCCTCAAAGTGATGACGATGTTGATTATTATTACTACCTGTAATTACAGGTGTTAAATCAGTAGTGATATTACAGGTGACATGCCCTGCCCTTGGCCCAAGTAAACACTGGTAGAGCACAAACAGCGAAGTCCCATCAGTCACTGTTTGGAGAAAGGCATCAAAATAAGATGGGTTCTAAACATTCAGCCCTGCTCACAGGGGAGGTGCTGCCATTAAAGCCTGTGGGGAAATCACTGTGGACTGGGGTTTGCATCCTGACTGAAGAATCCTTTAACTACAGGCTTGCTGCAGGAGGCAGAAGGTGGTAAAACCCTGAACAGCTGGGAAAGGACCACCTGATTTGAATTTTCTGATTTTCTGTCCCTCTTACCATCCCTTTTCCTTGGCAGTCCTGAAGTATGTAATCCTGAAGTGTGTGATCTCTTGGTTGCTCCTTTTATTGCGGTTGGGTTTTTGGTGGTGTTTTTTTGTTTTTGTTTGGGTTTTTGTTTGTTTGTTTGTTTGCTTGCTTGTTTTGGGGGGGTTGGGTTTTTTTGTTTTTGTTTTTCTGGGAGCTTTTTGTATTTTTTGCAGCTTATAGCAATCATTTTGCAGGGATAAAAAAATAAATTACACCATACCTGCTTTCGTTTCCTCATGGTTTTGTCTAAGACGTACCAGTGATCACATTATCTCCTAGGATAAATTAACACAACAGCTGAGTTCCAAAATAAACAAGAAAAAAATTCTGTACTTGATAGTGCATTAGTGAAAGAAGACTGCAGAGGTGCAGATTATAATAATCAGGATGATTGGAAAATTAGGGGGATCATGGTTGGTTTTCAGTGTCTGTATAGCTTTTCCAGTTCACAATGTCATTGTTTCTGTGCTCCATCCTTATTTTGGGTGAGCTTGAGATTTATCACTGAATGGAGTTCTGCATTTGGGATTTCTTTCAGACTCCAAGTCCTTTGTACTTTCTTGTTGTCTCTTGATTTTTCAATGTTGCTGCTGAATTGTTGTTTCTAAAAAAGTTTTTTACCATTGCAAAGGCAGATCTGTTCAAGGAAACTGTTGCCAACATAAGCATAAAGTGAGATTTGGGGCATTTACTGAACAAAACGTGGAAGACTTTTTAATCCCACAAAGCAGAGAAGAGGACAAATTTGTATATAGGTAAAACACTTGCAGAATATCTGAGGGATAGATGAAGTTCTAAAGACATTTGTTACAGAGTGCTTGGGGGCAAATGAGAAGATGAGGAAAGGAAAGAGAGTTGAAGCTCCCAAAGCAGTGACAGTTTTGATGTTTTTAGCTAGCACACATCACAATAAAAACTTAGTGGTGTGTTTGCATGCATGCACACACACATGGAGGTACTGCAGTCAAGATTTAAGCTAACGGTATTGTATAAAACAGTAATATAGGTTATTCATTGCTGGGTAATACTAAAGAGAGAAACATCTTTACTTGTTATATGTTGAAAAAAAATAAGTTAAAAGGGCCATTACCTCATAAAAGAAAATTGTGCTTCTCTCTTTTCATGTACAGCTACATGTGCCTTCTTGAAATTTTGGGGATAGCCTGGGAAACTCTCTATGGTGGAAAGTTGTACGGGTGCAGTGAGCTTTCCCTTTTGGTGTCTTGTGTCAGGCTTGGTGCCACCACTGTCACTTGTTAGCACAGGAGGGGGGAAATTGTTATAAAGTGGGGTAGGATAGACCCAAAATCTTGTAGGCTTAATGTCCTCTAGGTTGTAGCCACCCATCTCTGAGAAGAAAGTAATGATGTTAGCGTAAGCAATGTCTGCATGGAGCTAAAAGCAGTAAGGAGGGATGATGTCAACCCATTATTCTGTGGGGTTTTTTGTTTGGTTGGTTTTGTTTTTGTTTTTTTTTTTTCTGGCTAGAATCACACTATGGTAGGAAAGGCATTTAAAAAAAAGATATGTTTATGAATTTCATGCTCCTACATGAAGAGTGTCCTAAACTATGATACTTGTAGGTTGCAGCAGGTCCCTCTCAAACACTGTGTTTGAATTGTTCTCTTCTGATAACTAGAGGCTGAGATACAGGGGCCCCTTAACATCATTCTATAAATCATTGTCCATGACCCAGTGGAAAATTCCTGGTTTACACCAATTCATCCCTGATAAATGCAGTTTAGGGACACTTGCTCATGAGTGCTCAGGGGCGATATCTGCTAATAGAAGTAGATAAGTGTGGATCATAAAGAAGTCAGATATCCAGCTGAACAAAACCACGTGGTGTTCTAAAAGTGGAAAAAAATATGATATTACAGTGTTCAATATTTAATTTACAGTCCTTTTTAATAGGATAGCACTGTTTTTATCCTTTATACCTGCATGGGAGCCACAAAAGTTGAAAATCATAGAAGAAAATGTTTGCAGAATGATTTCCATGCTGATATCTCCATTTTCCTCCAAACCTGGCTGAAAAGATGCTGATGAGTGTTGCTGGTTTTCATCTCCTCCACAGAAGTGAAATTCTGGGGTCCCCTCTTGTCTCTGGCTTCTGACTGACCCCCCACCTCTGCAGTGCCCGAGCCTTTTGGCAGCATACTGAGAGACGTCACTGATGCCTGTTACATGTTTCATCCTCTCCTCTCTTCACTGCTTGGCTGGGTTTTATTAGATTTCTGTGTGGTATACATATGTCCAATTCATTAAGACAGGTTGAAGTATGGTTTTCTCTGGGAAGTCTGCAGAAAATGCTGAAGCTTGTGATAGAGTCGAAAGTGTTGATGCTGCAGGGTTGTACTTCACAGCCTTGTAAAGCCCCTCAAGGAAGTCTGTCTCCCGCACAAATGAGATTTACCCTTTGCAAAGAGAGTTCCTCTCTGCTTGAGGAGTAGCAGAGCCTGTGATCCTCCTCTCAAGTTTTACCTGCTACCACCACTCCTGGATATCTTTCTACATGAGCCCCTATTTGCATCCACGGCCTAATGAATCTCAAATCTTCATATTGTACCTTGCCAATGCTCAGATGGTGGAGGATGACTGCTGCAGGGCATAATTTCCTCTGCATATGTAAAACAGGTGAGCAGCCTCCAGCCAAGCTGAAAATTTACTGCAAAAAGTCTTCAGCAGTGAGAACACTTTCTCCTTCCTAGTGCCAGAGACATTGGAGCCATGATCAGTTATTTCTTGTTTCTAGAAATTACGCACCTTTTTGGTAAAAACTAGGGAAAGTGTTTTTGTTGATGTGTTGCACGTAGGAACAACAGAAAACACGAAGTTGAACATTCTTTCCGGTTTCTTCATGAAGAGCACTGAGCACTGTTTTCATGTTTTATAGTCTATGTAAACTCAGTATAGCCCTAGAATTCCTGCTTACCATATAAAAATTATGGCTATAACATACATGGAAACATTTATTCCCCTGAAACACGGGGGCTGCATGCTTTCCTGCCTATGGAAAGGAACAGTCATTCTCTTCCAGGAGCCTGTTGTCAAAACTTGGATTCCACCTCCAAAATTTAATACTTTTTTTCGCTCATAGACAAACATGCCAGCACAGAAAAGTCTTGGTGGTTATTACATACCCTCAGCAGCCTCTCATCTGCACCTGAAACACTGGGACTGCCCACAGGCAGGGTTAGTGTTGGGTTTAGGGCTAGGATTAGGGGTTAGGGTTAGTGTGACATTAGGATTAGGTTCAGGGTTATTTGTGTTACATTTAGGGGTTTAAGTTTCTGTTTCCTAAGAGAATGTGTTTTGGAGCAGGCTTCATAGGTCACCTTGATTCAGCCCTAACTCTGTTCATTTAAAAATATTTGCTCTACTGGCCGTTTCAGCTTCTTGCAGTCTGAGTTTACTTGCTGTGGATATTGCTCTGGTTGCATGGATCATTGAACAGAGGACAGATATGCCCTTTGTTTTTCTCCTCTAATAATCAGTAAGGAAGTTGTAACTTTTGTTTCCCTGTAATGAGGTTCTTAAAAAATCAAACAAGTGAACATGCAAACAAAAAAACTTCTCTGTAGCCCATGGGAAGAGATGCTCTCTGAATTATATTGCTGACCCATATACTCATTGTAAGTGCTCATGATTTGAGTCCCATGGCATTAAATCATGGAATGGATTCACATTTAAAACTTGCATCTCCACTGTTTTCACTTGCTTCTCACTGTGTGTTTACCTTCATCCACTTGAACTCTGCAGACTACAGTTTTCATGCCTAAGAAAAGAGAGCACATGGAAAAGCAAGTTCTCATGCACACCTAAATTTATCAATGTTAGAAACCCCTTATGCTTCTTTTTACAATCAGAATTGACCCTTTCCTTCAAGATCTTCATATAGCAATGATGTCTCTGATGATACTATCTTAAACAGCAAATAATACTTAATAGCTCTAATGAAATCTCATCAAGAAACTTATCCCTAAAAGGTATTTTCCTTGGTGTGTGCCTGTAAAAATAATCCAATTTCAAATCAAGCAAATTAGTTGCTATCAATTCCTTTGATGTTACTGTGTTACTGAGAAATACAAAATCCTCAAGAACTGGCACATCATTCTAAGTCTGTGTTTCCCACTCAAAAGACAAGCACTCTTGTCTTATTTCTTATTTTTCTTACTGAAGGAGTTTCCATTTATGGGCATCTCTGTGGTGTCCTGCACCACAATATGGATGACATGAGGCATCACGTTGCTCATTCAGATCCCTGGCCTCTCCCCTAAATAATTTCTCTGTGACACTAAAGGTATCTGCTGAAAAAATTAACTCAGATATGACAAATAAAACCACATTAAGAGATTTCATGAGAAATCAGGGATGCAGCCATCCATAGGCAGCCTGTGCTCCTACCCCTCGTGCGTCTTTCCTATCCAGCAAATAGGGCAGTTCAGCTTTCCACACAGGTTTGCAGCAGACTGACAAAATTTCCGTGGCTCCAGAGCGCGGTGTTTTCAGTAGCTTTGGAAAGAAGAGATCTAATATTGAGTTAGAATCACTCTGGATGGACAAGTGCAGAATTCACCTACTGGCACTGAACGTAGGTTGATGGTAGCTTTCGCTTTTGAGGTCACTCTCAAAGCTCTCTCTTCTTCAGGCAGAGATGACTTGGCCTAGCTTAGCTGCAGCAACAGTCTCTAAAACCACATCAATCTGAGCTATATAGACCACTTCTTATAGCAGCAACCTCAGCCTTTTCCTCATCCTCTGTCACTGTGCTTTCTCTGGAATATGTGGGAGTAATTGAGGTGGAGTGATTTTTCTTTTTACAGAATGAATCCACTACACAGGCTTATTTCTGCAGAGGGAAAAGCTTTTGTGTAAGGGCCACCTTGCCTGTGCCATAGCATGTAGAGGTGTTCAAACAAACCTCAGCCTTTTGCACAGTCCTGCTGTTTTCCAGGCGGAGCTGCAGTGATGAGGGGCCACCTTGGGAAGCAGGGTTGCCACTCTGAGCTCCACGTGTCCCTGGATGAACTAGTTCCTTTTCCATACCGCCCCTTGCAGCAGCGAAGCACAAAAAGTAAATGTCACACTGGCTGTCAGTGCAGCTCTTCCATAGCCAGCAAGCCTTGCGACAGCAAGCTGTTAACCGGGATGGTTGGGTACTGGAGGAGAGGGAGCCAGCAAAAGCAGCTTTCCCTTGATGCTGTACCTGGGAGCAAAGTGGGAATATCCTGTTTGCAAGACAGTCTTCTGAGTTGGAAAAAAAGGAGGAGGAAATCTGGGGAGACTGAAGGCTAACTGCTGTAAGAGGGTGAACATTGCAGTCAAAGGTTCCCGACAGGGCTTTTGCTTTATGCTGGCTCAAAAGAATACCCCCCTCACAAACCCCCCTCACAAGAGGGGTTTTTCCCAGTTCAAAAGGCCAGGACTGTGGTAAACCCCCAGAGCCCAGACCCACACAGGATTCCAGGAGTACCTGTTGATACCTGCTCATAGTTTTCTTCCCAGGACAGGGTTGGTTTTGATCTTGTGCTCTTTCCACTCCCCTTGCCATGCAAAGGCTTGGTCGTTGCTTTACAGCTTCAACTCATGCGCAGGTGGTGCAAGGGGAAGTGCTCAGAGCACCTCGTGTAGAGATATGGTAAAACACATCCTCCCTCCCCAGCTACTCTCTTCCTTCTCATGGCATCTGAAATCTGGCCAGGATTACAGATGGATTATTGTCGTGGTTCCAGCCAGCAACTCAACCCTGTACACTAAGTTCTCCGTGGAGGAACAGGGGAGAGAATCAGAAGAGTAAAAGTAAGCAAATGGGCAAGTTGAGATAGAAACAGTGCAATAATTGAAACAAAATTTAAATCATGAATTTTCTAGAAAAACAAAGTCGCAAAAAAAGAGTGAAATAAAACTCAAGAGAAACAAGCAGTGCAAATGGAAGACAGTTTCTCCCCACCAGCTGACCAATGCCCAACTTGATCCTAAGCAGCAGCTTGCCCCGAGTTTATAGGCTGAGCATGACATCATATGGTATGGAATATCCTTTGGCCAGTTGGGGTCATTTTTTCCCTCCCATAATCTTGTCAATCCCCAGCCTGCTTGGTGGGGCAGAATGACAAGATGAAAAGTCCTTGACTTAGTTTAGGCACCACTCAGCAACAATTAAAACACGTTATGAACACTTTATTGGCCTCCAAAATCCAAATCACCATACTATGCAGCTACAGTTCCAGCAGAAACTAGGAGAGTATCCTTTAAATAACACCAAGACAGGACAGGAAAATCACAGCACATTGCAATCATGGAAGGCTCAATAACAAGACTTGCTTTGGGATCCATTGTGGCTTTTGCCAGGCTGAACACTCTGGGGTCATGGATAAATTGGGCTGGTTTTGCCCTGAAAACATTACAGCTAATGACATAATGACTGAACCTTCCTAGGAAAAAAGCCTGATTTTTCTTTTAAACTTTACTTTTTTTCTCCTCTCTCCCAGCCTGCTGCACATTCTTCACCAATAGTTCAACTGGAAGACAGAACAAACAAAGCAAAACCCAAAAGGGCTAAGCTTTTATGGTTCTTTTACTGTAGCGATTAAATTACTGCAGCACTGTATTGCGCCAAATGATGTCAACATTGAGACTGTGGTGTGAACCTTTCTTTTGGGAGTGAAACTAGAAATATAAATCTTGATGAGGGAAGAGTTCAAGTCATCATTATCTGTCCATTTTCACTGAGAAAATGGACAAATATTGTTATATGTTTCATCTCAAGGTCTTCCTAGTTTAAGGGATACTGGCTTCCTAACATAAAATGTTCTCTGCAAACAATAAAAAACCCCAATAATAAAAAGAAAAAAATCTCTAAGCAAACAACAGGCTGTTATGAAAGGACTTTGTTCCATTTAGACTCTATTTTTCACTGCTATTACTTTTTCTATTAAAATTTTTCAAAGCAAGAAAGGATTTCTCACTGCAGCTCTTCCCTTGAAAGAGCAGCAGTCAGGCCCTAATCCAAGGTGGAATTTTTGGGTACTAATTCAATATAATTAAAAAATGAAGACAAGGAATAATGGGTTTACCACCTGCCTATCAGTTTTTCCATCAATCAACAAATTCTTTTTTGTGTTCTGAATTATAGCCCATAGGTAGGGAACTGACTTAAGCATGACCTGTGATGCAAAATAAGTGGAATTCGGCTAAACTCATCATGTACTCAACACACCTGCCAGGCTGAGGGCACAGCCTAAGCCAATTAGTCCCTGGTTTCTGCAGCTCTGACACCTACCACATCAGTTTGTATTCTAACACTTGTGATTGCCCAGAGCAGCAAAACCTAAGCCCTGTTCACACTTAAACATTCCTCTCTCAAGTTGTGCCCTTCTGACATCAGGACGACTTGGATTGGAATGCACTAAATCAAAAATATGTGTCTTGTCATTTTCAGGTTTGGGAGTTGTCTAAGCATTCACTAGATCTTAATGTTTTGTAAGAAAATTCTGGGTGAGAAGAGGTGTTTTCCTGCCTCTTTGTTTTTTTTCATCAACTTTCATTTCATGATTTGCTTTTCATCTGGGAAAATTACACCTTTTAAGTTTATTTTCATTTCTGAGGCAGTTTACTGAGTGACAGTGAGTTTTTGTTTTTGTCTTTCTTCCTTGATCTTAAAATATTTATGTTACAAGCATTGTTGGACATATGCCTTAATTGTATTTTATAAATAACAAGACTTCTCCCATAGAGGAAAATATAATGCAGAGTTAATGTACTTGCATATTTTTGCCCCAGGGCTACATTTGATCCATGCTGTTGTGACAACCACACTGGCCTTGCTAGCTAAATGAATCTCTTCCCCCTAAAATGCAAAATCCTTGCTAGTCATTTCAAGATATAGCAAATACCAGCCACGATTGTGCAAAAATATGTCTTGCTTCCAGATTATTGGTGTGTGATGCATGGGCATACCAATCTCAGCCTCTGAGGAGCGAAATGTTGAGGAAGCACTGAGAGCAGAGAATGAGAGAAGGAGTGAGCACTAGCCAAGGGCACTCAATTGCCACCAAGGGATGGGTCAGTGATGAGCTGTGCTTGGGGAGAGGGGAAAAGCAGCACACAGGATGATGGCTGGGGAAAGCAGATGTGCACGTCATTATCCTGCATCTTTTTTTTTCCCCTCCTCTCCCCATATAACAGGTATGCTTCCTGTATAGCTCTTTTGGTAAAGTATTTGATATAAGTTTGGAGTTTCTTCTTATGAAGTCTCTGAAGGCATAGGTAAAGGCTTCAGCCCTTTCCAGTTCACATTTTCAAGCTTAGTTTGATGACGGGAAAAAGCTTTTTGAACAATATTTTTTTGAAGTTCTCTGGTGGTGCCATTGGGTCAGCAGACACCTGCAGAGCTGGTGCCCGTCTGCCATCACACAGAGATGTTTCTCTACAACCAGGAGGAGTCTGGAGCACACAAGGCCCCCAGAAGATTTTCAGGCAATCTCACCAGGGTGGTTTTCTCACCGCTGCACACCTGTTCCTAGCCCAGCGAATGCTCGACATCAGTAGACACTTGCTGGTGTTCACAGGATTTCTTCAGAAAACAGGGAAGAAAAATATTAAATGTGACACTCCTTTAGATTTGAAACCATGTTCAGCCGCTGTAGCTTTCCCCATCTCCTGCTTGTTTGATGTCAGATATTTCACCTGCACTTTCTGGTCTGTGGGAAATGTTGTATTAAACTGAGGTTTTGAAGAGCATCCTTCTTCAGATTCCCCTCAAGAGGTCTCATCTCAGCCTGGTTTTCTCTGCGCTTTTGAAAGCACAAATGTTCTCAAAAGCCCCACTAATGTGAGGTTCATTGGTGCACTCTATGTTTCTAGTAATTTTTTATGGTAAATTAGACTTCCTCTGTAATCATAGTGAAACAGGGAAGGAATGAACTGTAGCATGGGGAAGGTTTTCTGTGCCAGTTTGCATGTCTGGATTGGTTTGCAGATGGTACAGGGTTTAAAAAGATCAAGAACGCTGATCTTCATTCTAAGCCCCTGAAAAAAAATGAATCTGATTTATGTCTGATTTATGTGGAAATCTCCCAAGTCGAATGACACAGAAATAAAGGGAGAACTGCTGCATTTTTGGCAAACTTATTTTGCTGAAAGAAAACACAGGAAGCATTTTTGAAGGGTTATTTCTTGGTTGGTTTGTTTTTCTTAGCTTTGTCTTGCATTTACAAAACTGTTGGGATGGATTGGGATGGATTGTTGGCTCTAATGTGTTTTATCTTCTCATCTACATGAGAAATTTCATGCAAGCCAAACTCAGATAACAGAAAAGTGATAGCTGATTAGACCTGCTTGTTAGGTTCTGCTTGATTCCAGTAACTGAGAAATGCTCGGAACAAATTGTGTTAAGATTTCTTGCCTTTGAATTTAAAATTAATACATTATCCATACTGTAAGTGTTAGCATCCTCCAACAGTGCTGGGAAGGACAGTGTCTGCACTGCAGGTGGTTCTAAACAGAAAGGGACTCAAACACCTTTGCTCTTAACCCTGCTGCCTCATTTCTCAAGGATGGTCTTCTATGACTTCTCATTGAAATGAGGTTTATCAGAGGTGAAATTAAATAGATTCTTCTGCACTCAGGCATGGCATTACAGCACAAGTTTGCTCGGTTGCCAAACTTAGGTTTTGCTGCTGGTAGACCATTGCTTTCTGTGCCTGTGCACCTGCACTGCAGCAGGAAAAAGCCTGCCCTGTGGCTGTGCAAAGGCCCTCCTATTTCAGTGCCACTGAACTCCAAGCACCTGACTGGTAACTTTAACACAAGC
>VYZQ01006953.1:57676-95395 GCA_013400655.1 Mystacornis crossleyi | reverse complement strand
ATTTATGTATTGTTTTGGTTGTGGTGGGTTGTTTGGGTTTTTTTTTCTAGATCTGTTTAGATGCTGGTTCCCACAGTGTCCTTGGCAATTAATTTTGACATGTTTGTTACAGACTATGGTCAAAAAGATAAATCTGCTTTCTCTTCCTAGTTTTATTCCGCTGCCTGATAATGCTTAGATTAAGAAGCATCAAATCAGACTGGGGCATAATGAGTAACTTGTTCACTAAACTCCTTTGCAATGACATTACTTATATTTGCATAAATCCATCCTACCTTTCCTTGGCTGCTGCTTTCCAGGTTTAAAAAACCTTAGCCTGTGTGATCCTTCTTTGTATGGATACTGTATTTTTTGGGGGGGATCATTTGATTGTCTTTATCTGTTTTCTTCTGCTACTCCATCCTTTTAGAGGTGGGGTGCCTAGAAAGACATGCAGAATTCAAGCTGTGGGAATACCATGGGTTTATAAAGTGGCATTATGATGTTTTTGCTCTTGTTTTTCATCCTTCATTAATAATTCTTGCCATTCTGTTTTCCTTGATCACTGCTCCTGATCCATGAACTAAAATTTTCAAAGAACTATCAATAATGACTCCAAGGTACTTCCTGAATGCTGGGAGGTAATTTAGAGTACCTTACTATATATATTTAGATTATTTTTCCCTCAAATGCTATGCTTTAAATTTCACCTGACATTGATTGATTGTCCCATCATTCAGCATTGTGAGATCATTCTGCTGCTTCTCGTAATCAGTTTTCATTTTCAGTGCCCTGAATAATTTTGAATCATACAGAAACTCTGTCACCTCACTATTTATTCCTTTCCTGAGCTTTAAATGCATTGGGGACAATTCATACGGACTCACAGTTTAACTTCCTTACATTATGAAAATTACTATTTATTTTTATCCTTTACATTCTTTCTTTTAATAAGTCATTTATCCTGGAAAATATCTTCCTTGTAGTTCCATAGAGTTAAATTTTTTTAGAACCCTTTTGTGAGAAAACTTGTCAAAAAATCCGAGTACAGAAGATCAATCGAAATGGTCTCATTCCCATTTATCATCTCTTCCAGTGAGCCTGAATGCCCTCATGGGATGTGGCTTTGTGTCCTGGTTTTCCAATGTTTTGTGTATTTGTCTGTGTGCTGCTTCCTTTATTACAATTTTTATTTATTCATTTGGTATAAAAAGTCAGATTTGCTGGTCTAGTTTTCCACTGATCTGTTAAAGAAATACTCAGGATTCTGTATGTACGAAGCCTGCTTGAGCTAGGAGTACTTCCATGTGTGATTTCTTTCAGGACTCTTACTGAAATACTACTAACTTACTCTTTTGTGATCTAAAACCCTGCTTGTTTACATTTTGGTTTGAGGCAGTTGCTCTGCCTTTTCTCCTACAGAGAAGCTATATGTCATCTCTCAATTATTTCCTAACAGCCACTGACTGCATTGATTTCCCTCCTCTAATAAAGCACAATCCTTTGGACTAATGGTTGCCTCTAGAAACTCTTTGGCAGACACGCTACTATTGATACATCATTTTGGAAGAAAATCTTTGCTTTTGTAAATTGATCCTTGGCATCTCTTTTGCCTGTCCAAAATATGATTTTCAGATTTGACTGTCTAACATGCCCTTTACCATTTTCTTCAGCTGAGTATAGCTTCCAGTCCTTGATTTGTTGAGTTTGCTGGAAGCTGGCAACTAGATTCCAGCACTATTTTTTATCCTCCTTCCCTTCCTTTATAAGAAAAAATGAAATGGTTAACGGTATTGACGTGTGAATTATCTCTGCAAGACACTCAAATCAATCCTGTGCTGAGGGACTTCACATCCCCCACCACGCTCTGGAGATTTCATGAAACATGAGGATAAATGAAGACGCAGCAGCGTGGGCTTCAGTCTGTTGCTAACTCGCTGCTGGCTGAAGTCAGTGCTGCTGTACCTTCGGTGCTGGCACTGCTGGAGATGTGTAGATTAAAGCTCAGCAGCTCTGCTGCCTCCTCTCCTGCCTGCAGTGCAGGCATTACTCAGACATTGCCTACAGCAGCGCTTCTTGCCACCCCAGTTGTCAGAGACCTGTCACCTTAGAGGGACACAAACTCCAAACCCAGACACTGCATTCAAAGTTCACAAAGTTCTCAGAAATACCAAGGGGAAAAGCTTGGTACACATTCTCTGACTGTACAGACCTCTCATTCCTCAGTTTTGAGAAGGGGAGACTTCATGAATATTTCGTCAGAGTGTGCAAGGGCAATGACAGCTGATGGAAGTAAGGGAATGTTTCCATAGAAAAGGTTTCCCTGGCAAATATCAAATTTGAGATTTCACCTTCAGCCGGTTCATGAAAAAAACCAACCCCAAACCAAAGAGAAGCTCAAAAAAACTCCTCCTCAAACCAGGCTTCATCAAGAAAATATTTAAAGATAGACCAAATATCAAGCTTCTCTAATATTAAGATACTCTCTTTGCAATTATTTAAAGTTTGCTTCATCTCCTGAATGATCTAGCAACTGCTTTTTAGAGAGAATATTCTGCTCAGTGTCATAACATCTTTGTGATGAGGTACCCTGCTGCCTGCCAAGTCAGCAAACCTAGACCTTGCATCATTTAAGCCTCAGTTTCATATCCTAAATACAGGGACTATATCCACATAGCTAAATTTGTTTCAGTTCGGAAGACACAGGAGTTGCTAAGTTCATGAAGAAACATCCAGCATGTTACTCATGCAAACTGAACTTTGTGAAAAAGCCTTTCCGTGAAGACATCTAGTCCAAGAATCTTGTAATGTTGAATAAGGTACTTAGGCAACAACACAGCAAAATTTTAGGAATGTAATGTCTGACTGAATTAGGAGTTTCTGCTGAAGAAATTATATATAACTTCCAGGATGCTAATAAATGCACTATTTCAGTTTTCAGGATCATGTTCTGGGAAAATACTCAATATTTAATGACTGTAAATTTGGAGTCTTCCAAAGCTTCTTAGGAGTTTTCTTGTACTTTCTGTTTGACAATAATATCAGTTATTTTTAAATGATCAAACAATCCTCACTAACTGAGTAGGGTTTCTGTAGTCTTGGGCTTGCACCAGCATTGGTATCTTTCCATTTTATTGTAATGACATTTGTTGGCTATGCGCCATTCTTTATCAGTTCTTCCTATTCACTTCAGCTTCACTTTTGCATGTGAAAGACAATTAGGGTTGGAAGAAATCTCTAATAGCTCACTTAGTCTCCTTTTAACTCTAATAATAGTAACTTCCTGGCTGCAGACCATCTCTAATCCATGGATATCCCAGTCTAGGATATTGCCAGGATATTACTAATTTGCATGATAACTTATTCCTAATGCTATGTGTTGCTGTCTTCATTTCACTGTATCTCTTCACAGGTTTGATGACAAAGTGGGTATGGGTGCTTGTACATCTGGTCAGACATTTTCTCCTGAAAAAGCAGGGTGTAATGTAATATTTTCCATAGTGTTTTAGGCACCTTTGTTTGTTTGTTTGTTTGTTTGTTTGTTTGTTTGTTTGTTTGTTTGTTGGCATATCAGACAGCTCTATTCTAGTCTAGTCTTTGCACTGGAACACTGTCTTCTGTTTGCTGTTGGCCTTGAAGGTAACTTTTATTCCTTATCCTACTTGCACCCTCAGAATCTGATCCACCTATTCACAAAATGCATTCATTTTCTCATAGTTTTAAGATTTGTAGGCCAAACCTTGAGTATGAAGTAAGAAAGAGATGATTATTCTTACTTTAAATATTCTTTTCAAATATCTTTTCTTTAAACTCCATTTCTGCTGGTCTCTTACATATTAATACACAATAATCAAAAATGTTTTTGAAATGTAAAATATTTTCCCATAACTTTGAAATTATTTCCTTTTCCATTAAGATATCTGGAACAGCTGCCACTTGTCTTTTACTCAGCCAGGGTCTTTCTCACATCTGAAAGACAGAACTTTGATACTCTCCTTCTTCTACATCTAAAGTAGCTCTCTGTCCATGCACCATGATAAGTAGAATATAAATGTTGAGATCTGTGATGCAAATGTCAGAGAAAAGTTTGCCCTAAAAGCTAGTAGGGAAGCTACTGGAGCTCTAGAAAGTTTCCAATAATTTTTATTAACAATCTAACTTTGTAGGTAATTAGGTAATTACCCTGTCAGCTCAATATGAAACATTTTTAGCATTTGCATGTTGACCCTTACCTATAAAAGACACAATACAAATAATGATCTAAAGGCCTGTCTTAAGATGATAATGTTTCAACTACTGCACCCTTTTCCACAAAGTTAACAGGAACTTTTATCAATCTGGAGTTCTCCACAAGTAACTCAATCATAATACAAATAACTGTATGATTCAATCCCATTCAGGGAGAGAAAGACAGGCAGGTTATGCTTGCACTTTTTCCTGTCTTGGGAATACAGAGCAGGTTGGTTGCATTTCTCTTTTTCTAAAATAAGCCCAAATTTCTGTGTAATGCAGAATTCAATTCACAGCATTCACATCCAACAAGCACTGTATGTTTCAGAAAGCTGTAAATCCTCGTGCTTGGCTGAAAGACAGCCCAGGGGAATGCAGCCTCGGCTGGCAGTGCCTCTTCAGGCTGACAGTTCCTCTTCTCAGAGTGGAGCAAGCACCTTCCCGTGTTTCTCCTCTGGTTGTAAACTGGGGTTAGTTAGTATGCTGCAGCCGTGTGGATTTTCATTTCTGATAAAACTTAGCCTGAGAGGTATTTGTTGATGATTGTCAACAATCAGATGAATTATAGATGATGTTGGTAAACAAAATGCTGCCTTGATGAATGATGACTTCGCTATACTATGACATGACTGCTAAGTCATTCAAAGCACTGATTAAACCCATTACAGTAAAATAATCACCATCCATTACCTTTAATGTCGTGAACTGACAACCTAGTTAAGGCAGCTGATGGTGTCAGCAAAATGATTTGTTGGTCCTCATGTCCAATGACAATAAATCACTTCGATAAATCAATGAACAGTAGCAATAAAACAATATATTTTCATTTTTCTTGACATTCAATTACAGAGTGTGTATACACACTTATTCTTAAACATTCAGTGATATGGCAGGATTCAGCATCCACCATACACACATACAGTTGTTGAGATCTTGTTTTGTCCAATCATGTTTTACCCTTGGTTTGGTTTTCTACTGCATCTGCTGTTGTGATACATCACTTGTCTTACAGAGCCAGATTCATTCTCAGGTATAGAGGCAGAATTTTTATATTCCTTTTCACTTTGTCTGAAGAAGTTTCTTCTTCTAAATAGGTTTCTGTAAGTATTGCATCTTTCGCAGAACTTCAAGGATAATGATCCCATTCCCCTTTTTTCACCTTTCTGGTATCACCTCTAGGATAAAAAAGTCTATAATTTGGCTTTCAGGTTAAACAAAAAGTGAACTTAGTCATTTGATCAGCCAGACCTGAGCTGAGGCTCCTGTGCTGCTCATGAATAAGCAGTGGATGACACTGCTAAAACCCAACTCAGCCGACAGCCACCATCTCCTCTCTGCTCTGCTGTCACTGGGGCTGTGCTAAACGCCAGTCCTGGCACACAGACAAACAGGTTTGGGAGCACTGGGTTTTATTTTAGAAGGATACATCTGTATCTACCTATTTCTCTCTCTTTTCATGGATATATTCATGTGAGGATGTGTTGTTAGCAAATTTTGGGCATGCATAGAAGTGCTAATCCCTAGAAATCAATCACACGCTCCCTGGAAATTATGAAAGGCAAGACACCTCCCAGACACTTGAATTTATAATATATTTTTATTAAGTAAGCTCACATGCTTTATATCTCTAGATTGACAACCTCAAAATCTTTTTTTTATTGCTTTTGGCTAACAAAATGAAAAAGAAATATTTCTCTGGATACCTTCCTCTTCCCCACCCATAAGCACACACTCCCCCAGACTCTAAAAATACCCTGAGGAATTCACAGGGCATAATTTTTTAACATAATTCAGGTAGCCTATTACCCAGGCAGGTAATAAGAAGGCAGAGATGGAAAACAAGACGGTTCTGGATTCTGTGGATTCTCTGTTCTGAGCCCTCCTACCATTCATGTGCCCTGAGTCTCTGGTTGATTGGACTTAATTTGTTTGTGTCATGCTTGCATTGTAGGAGCTTTGCTGTTCATCAAGAGAAGGTATTTTCCACATTTGTACAAAGGGAAGAGTCAGTTTTGGTTTCTGGTAGTGGCTTCACATGGGATCCGTTTCCTTGAGCACTTGCCTGTTGCAGATAGAAAGAGCATCGAGATGAAACTTTGAAAATGTGGCTACATTGCAAGGCATATGAAAGATTTTCCTCATTTCTTTCTAAAAATGGATCTGTCAGTAGAGAATGATTGGTCTCAGTGGACATATGGGCAGTTAGAACTAGGAAAGCTGAATGTCACTACGGGATGGTAAAAATGAAATGTTTGACTGTAAATTATTTTTTATGTCATATTTAGATTACGATATAAAAAATGCATGTAGTCAGTATGAGTTATGTAGCAGACATGAGAACGTGTCAAGAAATGCTCCATTTTTGATGAAAGTGAACTGTGTTGGAGACTCGCAGTGACTTTGCAGGAGACATAAGTTGATCCGTATTCCAGAAGTGATATGTGCAGCCAGCACTTCTGAAATGACGACTTTCAGAACTTTGTGGGCTATGTGCTGTGTAAGAGTTATTAAGAGGTCATTTGAGATAACAATCATCAATTTGGCTCTGCAAAACCTCAACAGCTGCTCAGAAGAGAGGCAGTAAAACAGACTGCTGTCCTGTATCGAATCATCTGCCTGTGAGATCTGTACAAGCAGTTAAAGTTTGTAAAAGGAGGAATGCAGAGCACTTTTGTGAGAAAGTTGAATATTTTCAAAGCTTGTATTAAATGCAAGAGATTATCTGTGCTACCATCAGTGAGAACCTTATTCTTTCCTGTAACAGTGATTGATTTAGCTGTTGGTATCCCACCCTCCAAACCCTGCACATCTGTGTGTTCAACCTCATGGCCTTTTCCAGGAACTTCTTGACACTGGTGCCCTGCCTTGCAAAGCAGAGCCAGTGCCTTTAATCATTAGGTGGGCTTTCACTTAGAATTTTGTGCTTTTGGGACCTGTTTTGGCTGGTTCATACTTTCACACTTTCACACTTCATCTTAGTTTATCGAGTCAGCTTCAAAATGGTCAGAACAGGGCTGGGAGCATGGCCTAGAGGCTGAGGTTCCTTCCCTGCTGTCAGAGGACCACTTGGGCATCATGGATCAGTCAGTGCTCCCTCTCCGTGTCACAATGCTGTCACTCCTGCTGTTGAAAGGAGAGGAGGAGAGCAGGCTCTCCACAGACCCTCTCTTCTGTTGATTAAAGCTTGAACCAAAACCTGCAAGGACAGCAGGCTCAGGCACTCCCTCAGCCCAGCTTTACCTGAAACACGATGCCAATGGCTTCTGGCAAGGTAGTTCGTGTTCAAGTCAGTGCTGAAATCAAATGGCCCCACAAACATTGAGATGAGAACGGTGCTTTAGAGTCCTCACCACAGACTGACAGCACCAGTTTCCTCAGCTCTGGAGGAGAGTTAAGATGAAATTTCATTTTAACCTGGGTCAGCCTGGCCACCTCTTTAAGTTTTACTAGGCTGGGTGGTGTTTCTGCTGGTGTAGACACAGACTATTTATTAGACAGTCTGCCCGTGGGGAACGAGAGGATCTAGAGAGCAATTTTCGGGATGTGCTGTTCAGTACCTCACTAAAACTGCAAAGGAGAACAAGAAAATGTATGATGCACAGTAGGTGAACTTTGAAAATAACATTTAGTTGATGATTCTTTATAGGGTCCTAACTCTGTCTGAGGAGTTGTGTAATTTTTTTTTTCTTAAATGAAGTCATCATTTTTTGTACTGCCAATAGTTAAATTATGAGATTCTTGTACTATGGTGGTACTTCCTGTACCTTTGGAAAACATTCAGCACTGTCTACTGGCTCTGTCTGAGAATATATACCCTAAAGGGTTGTTCCAATGAGGCAATGAGGCAAAGAGGCAAGTTGTTATGAAATTTGGTCTCCTACATTCATTTTAAACTTTCAAGAGATCATGCTTCAATATTCCTATTATCATCGTCTTGTGATTAACTAGACTACAGCAAAAAATATTGATTTAAAATGTGTATTTTTACTTAGGTATTAACATTTGATATAGTTTTAAAGTTTTCTATAAAACTACTTTCATTCAGTATATCTATGATGACACCCTATTACATGATAGTCTGTGGTCCCCCTTAGCTCAGAATAAAATGAATGCATTAACCTTTTTCAAATGTCACCTATAAAATCCATGCAATGAAATAGTTAAGCACATAAGCTCCAACACAATCAATATTTCTTGGTGAAACTGGCTCTGCAGCATATCTTTGCCATCTCTATAAACATTTGTATAGCAGCTTTAACATTTGTGTCTCTTTCCTTTCAAAGCTGATGTAGAATTTCTGAAGGTGTCCTAGCTTGTTAATAACATCAAATATTGAAAGCTGACCCCGAAGTTTCCTTCCCAAAGTCCTTCTGGTCTTGCTCATGGCTGCAAGAAATAAAAAATTAAAGACTGAGAAGACACAGGTCCTGTTATTCATCTTGAAATCTCTAACAAGCCCTGGTGATCCCGGCAGCGATTAATTCAGCATTGCTGCATGTGGCACAGGAAAGACTGGGTAGATTTGGCTCATTGTGGCAAATACAATTTAAAGGCACGTCCTAAACGGGGGGAGAAATAAAAATAATGCAACCACCATCAGCAGATGGACAGAGGACTTTAAAAAAAAAAAAATGGGGGCAGTGGACAGCATCTGAAATGTAGCTGGTATTAGCTTTTTGGTCACATTTTACCTCTCCATGGGCCACTGTCATCATCAGAGTAGCAGTGTGTGGAGTGCCTTGTGCCACAGCTGGCAGCCAGCAGTGCCTCGGGGCTCAGGTCAGCAGGGACCCTGGCCACTGAAGCATCCTCAGAGAACGAGCATCTCCACGGACTGGGACAAACACCAGGGTAAGGGCAGAGAGGGGAGAGGAAGGTGGGAGAGGAGGAGTGCAAGAAGACCCAATTTTTACAGCTCTCCCAGTGCTTTTCCTTCGTCTTTGACACCTGCCCTGGAGTACACACACCACACTGCTGAATCACATCTTGTCACCAAGACCAAAGCAATGACTACACTATGACAAAGTCAAAAAGGCAATTTTATTTCATTCTTGCCTAGTAAGTCACAGCACGTAACTGCATGACAAAGACAATCTTCTGGGGAGAGAATGAGAGGTTCTTTAAATTGTCTGGGTTTTTTTAATACCTTGCCATTGAATCCACCAGAGTGCCATACTATAGTGCTATAATAATATAAAAAAACCCAAAACAAAACAAAAGGCAAAACAACAAAAAAGGCCCTCACCTTTTTCTTTTCCAATTTGTCAGCTCAACATAGTATATTTAAAACCTCCTTTTTTTTTTTGATTTGTTAATTCTGGTAGGGGCTGGGGTAGAAGGATGTAAACAGCTGTTAAAAGCATGCTTCCCATGAGTTTCTGGGAAAAAGAAGTGAAACTTAAATTTCATCATTAAGTTTGCTGCTTTGACTAAAATGTTAAAGTTGTTTATATTACCGTGTAAGGCTCTCCCACTTGCCAATAATCTCAATTTATTCATTTCTCCCATAAGAAGAACATATTCAGGACTGGAAATCTGGTATATAACAAGACCATATTTGTGTTTGAATTCTGAATTGGTAAATTGCAAAGATTTCCCAAAATACTGCCAAGATTCAGAGCAACTTAATGATCAGCTGGAAATACAGGGTTAAGCAAATGTCTGTTTATATACAACCTACCTTGCAGAATGTCTTGCAGAATAGCTTTTCTATTAGATCTGTATTGGAATATCTCTGGTAATGGAGTTTAAGAGCACATTTACCTTTCTTGCAGCTGTAGCCAATTGGTGACCCACAGTCCCTGAGAAGTAAATTATGTTCTCGTTATTTGCGCTACTTCTGGCAGCAAGACATCATTTACTCTAAAGGCAGGAGGGGGAAGGAGGAGAGGAGAGTTTCAGAGTAAATGGTGAGTGAGCTCTCTGAAAAACATCCTCCAGCAGATCCAGCTGTACCCGGGTAAGATGCTCCTGACTGATTCTGGGTGCGTGGGGTGCTTGGGCAATTCAACTTGGACATCTCAAACTTTCATTTCTTGCACCTCTTGACCTTTGTTGTTGCTGGGAAATTAAACTCATCAGTAAGTTAATAAACCAGTGTTGCTGTGGCACAGACACGTGTCCCACTGATCCATCCCTGTTTCTGGCCAGTCATTTTGGTAGGAGAGGCACTTGTGAGAAATCTTTTTAGCAGAGCCTGGAGCCTGTCTTTGCCCTGGCTCAGTCCTCAGGAATATGATTTCTGTGACAGAGCATAATGAACAGCTGATACCAGTGTGGCTGCACCACAAGGGTCTCCTTACAACCTGTGGGTAAAGAAAACTTTTTGCTGACATTAAACAAACTGATGAAAGGAACAGACTGACAACAGTTTTGTTGGCACCAGGAAGGTATCTGGTTCCCCTTGTCTGAAAAAGGTTGTGATTGGTAGAAGGTTTTATCAATATAAGGAAGTTCATCACTAAATTCTCTATTTTTACATTATCCAGAAAACAAAAATATTTATTCTTTGTTTGGGTTTTTTCCTGCTATCTGATTTTCCAGTGGTGCCTAAATAATCAGCATGAGACACGGTATTTGTGTCAACACATCATTCCCTGCACAGCCTTGTCCAGTAGAAAGATCTACAGATGTTATAAGATACAGGGGCTCTCAAGTCAAATGTTTATTTATATAGGGAGCCACATTATCTGTCTCAATTCACACAGGTTATGTTTTCCTTTTCCTGGTGCCCATTCTGTCACGCCACTCCCACAGCAGGAAGTAGCCAACAGTCAGAGCAAACAGTTCACAGATCAAGCATGGGTCCTTTAATAATATATTTTCTTCCAGGTTACCTAAAAAATATTCACAAACACACTCAAGGACAGTCAGGCTTGATTAGGAAAACTATTTGTGTCCAGACTCTGACATGCCATGGTTGAGGGCTGGTAAATGCAATACAGATGTGGCCCAGATATCCAGCAGGTGTATCTGACAATCAAAACCTTTAAGTTTTTGTTTCTTTGCTTGTTTATCTTTAATGATTATGAAGTGCATTAGCAGAAAGAGAAGTTAACTGTAATCCCTTCACTCCACCTGACCTGTTTCTGTAATAATCAAAATTTCAGATAAGCAATTAAGCGCATTCGTGGCAGAAAAGAAGCATAGTGGTTGAGGAACGTCAGAGTTTGATTTTGTTTGTTTGTTTGTTTGTTTTAATGGATAATGTGGATTATTCATTACATGTTTTGCTTTGATGGTTAATGAAACACATTGAGCTCCAAGGAATAGCATGGGATTAAATGGCTTTGTCAGTGGCATCCTTAGTTCTCGTGAACCAGAAGTCCATAGATCTCCCTGCAGACCACCTCCCCAGGCACTAGAATTTAATACTTTTTCATATATATTTGTTTCACATTGATGTGCCATTTATATTTGAATTCCTCATTGTGCTTATGCTCATTTACTGAGGGTTGCTGCGTTGAGCAAGGATGGAGAGCTCTTGGGAATCTAATTTCAAAGATGTTTCCGCTGCAGGGACCCAGGCACAAGTTACGGCATGGTAATGAGAATGGCAGGTTGCACCATGAGGAGGAGTTCAAAGTCAGTGCAGAGTGAAGCCGATTTCTGCAAGGCTCTTGGCTTCACATTGTCCTCTGATGTCTCTCCTGCCACACAAAAGAGATGGTGTGACACCCAGGCAGCACTGTTTCATTGTCTTGATGCAGTGATTTAAAAGAGGAGTCTGAGATTTGGTAAGCTGGTTTAAATCAATCTGTAGCATGCAAACATAAAATGTGATGTAAAGCCAAAGTAAAATGGATTTTAATTCAAACACATACCCTCAAAGCAAGCTCATGAATATTTTGATTGAAGGTACTTATCAGCTGTCTTGAAAGACACCTGAGAGTTTATGAACTATTCCAACAGTGACACCAGAAGGGACTGAATCCTACAAATCCTACTTCAGAAATTGCAAAGACACTGTAGCAAACTGGTAACATTATTTATGCTTGGGCTTATGAGATTATGGTTACACATCCTGTCTTTATCATTGCTTTTAAGTCTTGAAGTCTCTTTAGTCTATCAGTGCAGTACTTTCATTATCCTCCTCCTATGCCTCCATACTAGATCCCACATGCATTTGAAACTTAGTGAATGGTTCCCTTAGTTAATCATTCTGTGAAAGGTCTGTGGTTTGTTTGTTTCTTAAGTATGCAGTTCCTCTGGTTCTTAATCAACAAAGAGATAAATCTGAAAAAAAACAAATGAAAAAGAGGGAAAAAAATTCTGCAAGTATAAGGTATAAGTGAGGCCGTCAAAAAGCCAGTGAATGCTGGAAGAAACTTTATTATATATTGTCAATAAATATAACAATAAAAGTTTTAAATCTCTGGAATCCAAGTAAGATTACACCCTCTTCCATAGCAAAGGGGATTTAGTACCAGTGTAAGATACACTGTAAAATGATGTTGCCTTCATGCAAGATGGATGTGCAGTGTCAGCAGTGAGCACTCCTGCACTATTTAGGTGTCGCCTGGTCCCTGGGCTTGTAAAACTAAATGGGTTGTTTGTGAAGAAATCTGTTTGTGAAGGTGCCACAGCTGTAGTAAGTCAGCTTGGGAACGGCTCTGATGCCTCTCCTGGCACCTCCAGGAAACTTCTGCAGTGAGCAGTTGTACCACTCTCCTCACTGTGCTGCATCATTTTTTCCCCATGGGAATCTTTGTGAACTTGGGGCCAGCTTTTCCCTGCCTTTTCCTAACTGCTGATGTGAGCACTGCCAGTTCCTAGGCTGCACTGCGGACACAGCCTTTTTTTGGCCCACCTTCGCATCCCAGTGTCTCTTAATCCTGTGATGGCAGCAGGTACTTCTGTACAGAAAGAGGGTAGGAGCACTGCTTCGTCCTCTGGATTGGTCTCATCCTCTCATAGTAATTCCTCTATCCAAGTTCAAGCTCTTCCATGTTTTCTTGCCACTGGTGACATTCACTTAAATTTTTAGCTAAGGAGCACTAGGGTTCTAAAGCCTCCACTCCTGCCCAAAGTCCACACCTGCCTCATAGAGACCAGTCCCATTGTAGCTTTCCTTTTGCCTTTGTTCTGAGCAGCTATTTGGACCCGAGCTCTGCCCACAGTATCCCCAGTCACTGATACCTCTGCAGAAAGCTGCTTGCTTTATACAGTACTTCTGTAGACAAGTGTAAACCCTAAGCAAGATCAGATTTCATTTGGGGCAAGTTTTAACCACAGCCTGCTGCTTCCAGCTGACTGTGAAGACTTATTTTGCATCACCTGCAGTCGGTCACACTTGTGCAGCCTAAGATTGCTGCTTATCACTGTTGTTTTAACAATATTGCAGCTGGCACCACAGCCCAGCTGGAATCAAAGCATTCATTTAATAGTACAGCTGCAAATATGGCAGCTGAGGGACAGGTGCCTGGCTTTGGCTGTGCACACGCTCTGAGCCCTTGCTTTTCCTGGAACGGCACTGCAGACATCGTCCTCTGAACTCAAGCCCTCTGCATCCTTGGGCTGTGCACGCACTGCTCACTCCTTTCTTCCTGAAATAGCTGCAGCACCAGGGATTACAGATGGCTCTATTTCACATTCTCCTTGCACCCTTTCTCACTCCTCACGGCTGTCTTTAACTTAAACCTATTTCTTTGTGTGTGTGAGGGGGTTTTGTGGGGGGAGCTTCAGTGTGGTTTCGTTGTTTTATTCGGGGTTTTGTTTGTTTTTTTTTTTCCCCAAACTGCAATTTTGCTGTTTTTTCTAATCACTTGAGTGGTCCAAGTGGGGGTGGTAATATTTGGAGGTGCCTCTCCGGAGAGAAAGCAGTACTCTCTCAGCAAACTCTCCTGTGGCTGGAGTTCTAGGCTGGTAGGGAGTCACCTTTAAAATTACAGGTAAATGAGAGAGTTTTAAAATTCTTGATACTTATTTTTGTGTAAGTACATGATAGGTCTCTTCCAGCTCATTTTTTGGGGGGTCCTAAAGCTTGTACAGCATTTCTATCAGATGTCTAGTGTTTCTGTTATTATTCTTAGCAACGTGTTTCATCTTACTTTTCTTTTTTCTTCTCAGTGTGATGGCTAATACACATCTCCCTTCTGGCTTTCAGTTCTTTATCTTTTAGCAGCTATCACCAGATCTGTACACAGACTTCGCTTTCCCTGAATTTCTGTTTGTGCCAGATTCTTTGTTAGAAATTCAGCATGGCCAATGATCTGAGTCACTCTATGCTAATCACCTTCCCTGCCTTCCTGAGCATCTCCCTGGACTGCCTTCACCACATTTCACACACCACGCGTTGGCTCATAAAACCAGAGGGTTTCATGCTGGCAAATCTAAGTGGCTCTTTATTTAGCAGCTTACTTCAGAGGTGCTGCAAACGCAGCGTGGACTCCTCCTACAATAAACAGGTGGATGCCATGGGCCTTCCCTCAGATTCTTTCTTCTTTTTTTGTAATTCGGGTCTGAACAGGGAGAATATCTCTAGGGCACAGGCAGTAGTTTAGGCTCTGATTTCCATGAGTGTTTAATACTTTTGCAAGCAGCATGCTTACTCTTTCTAGAAAAGGCAGCTCGCTGTGCACTCAGACAACAGTCAATGCCAGACAGGCAGTCGTATGGAGTTGTGTGCACATCATTTTTCTGTTCTGGGAAAAAGAAATTCCACCTTTCTTTCCACCCACTGGAAAAACACTACCTTTGTAACAGCAATAGGATTTTAAAATCTGTTTGGTTTGTGGGGGTTTTTCCAGTAAATGGTGAATTTAGTTACACTGCATGCACATTTTTTTAATTGTAGTTTTAGAGTTTATGTATATCTTAAAATGAGAAATTTAAAAGAGGATCAAGTAAAATGGCAGTTGTTGACTTTCTGACTATCCTTATATATATTTTGTGTTCAGTGAAATTATTTGTGTTTAGCTATTTGCATCTTTTCTTTGATTTCCTGGAGAATTCTCATATCTTATTCAACCTTTTTCTCTAGGTTGCTTTTCTTTTTTGTTTTGACTATTAAAAAGACTTTTGATACTGCTATCACAGAAATGGGTGGCATATAGCCATATAACCCATATCATTTTATCTTTAAAATGATAAACTGTTGTGCCAAAGTAGAAAAAAATGTCAGACCTGGGAACAGGTCTGAAAAAAACTGGGGGGTGGGTGTAGCCATACGTAGAGAGCTGCCTGGGATTCATTGTTTTCAACAATTCAAATCATTATTCCTCATTGTGGATAATCAAGGGTGGGGGGAATTAAATATGCAGTTTTATTTAACAGAAATGTTTTGAAGATGTATGGAATTCTTTGTGAATAATTCATGTTCTTTAAGATCAGAAAGACTGAAACAAAAACAAAAAAAAAAGGTGGGCAATTCTGCTGGGATGTGCCAGTTTAGAAACAAAGCAGCACTCTTGCCACATGTAAATGCAGCTGAAACAGGATGGCTGTAACATCAGGGATAAAGTTCTTTCCTAAAAAGTCTGTAGCAATATAGATGATCTCTTCTTCAGAAAGTAAATTATTCATTTTGTCCTTGATCAATTGCAGTTACCATGTATTTGTGGCTCACAACTGTTTCTCCATAACATAAAAGTGGCTCACAGGGGAAAAGAAAAGTCATGCTTCGGGAAAAGAGCATCAAGAAAACCCTGCCACAATGAAGCCTCCATCATATGCCCCTACCAGGCATCTCTGATTAATCAACCCTTTCAATGACTTTGGCAATAACAAGTTATTTAAATTTTCCTTGCCTCTCCCAGCACATTGCTCCACTTATTTTTCTGCAAGATTACATACAGAATGGAAATCAAAAAGGAAGAGAAATATTGGAATACGCTTTTGATTTGGGACAGCTGGAGAGCAGCAGGTGTAGTGTGGGCTGTTAGGGTGAAGCCTGTGAGGGACAGGTGACAGCTCTGCCACCTCATGTAAACTTTCATATGCTCCCTTCTGTGAGCCTTCACCAGCAGAGTAATATAAGTATTAATTGATATTTTCTTTTTTCATCTCTCCACATCGAGTCCCTGGTTTTGCAGTCCAAACTGAAGTCAATGGGTGTCTGCTGGTGCCTAAAAATCATTGCTTCTTGTTTGAAGAGCTGTGACTTTGTGGCATGGGCAAATTATCCCCCAGCTCATCACTGCAGGCTCTGTTGGGCAGCTGGGCACTGCTGGGGAGCCCCTCTCAGAGCACAGCCTTGCAGCTTTCTTCCATTTGTGACATTCCAGCAACACATTCTGTCCTTCCCATCACAGGGAATGCAGGAAGCAAAGCGTTCTCCAGGACTGGTATTTCTGTCTGGTTTTTCTGCTACTTTGATGACTTCTGGATGATCTGTAGATCCATTTTATCTAACATTTTAAACCTCCTGGGAAACTGGATGCAAACTGTTTGTGTTCAGCATTCAAAAGCTGAAACATTTCCATAAATGTTCGTATATATAAGCAGAATCCTTCTTTCCACGTGCATGCTGGCTATCAGCACCTCTCCTCTTCTTCTCTGGGATGAGAACCTTTGGACATGCTGGAGAGGACACCTTTGGCTACATGGACATGGGTTAGGTAGAAGCACAATGTGTCCACTTACACCCGAACGTCAGGAGATTTTCACTGCTTAGGTTACAAAATGATGCTTGTCTGGAGAAGCCACACAGAACAGAACGCACCAGTCTTTTAAAATACTTCTTTCCATCTCTTTGCTACTTTTTCCAAGCATAGATAAATAAAACTATAGTTTGGGGGTGAGGTTCACCCAAATCAAACTGTCTGAACACCGACCCATTTTTGGAACAGCCGCAGTGTGCCCTGCACCACTTCTTTTCCATTTTACATGCATGCAGAGAAGGTCAAGCAGTGAATTAGCAGACACCTTTGATGGTGCCAAAGACAACAACCTGCTTCAATACATTATCAAATAATAGACTATAAATTATGTAAGCACTGAAATGCCAAGCAGCAAACAGCATTTTCAGTGCTAAGTAGAATCACCAAATTCACTAGAAACTGCTAACCCTGGTGATGCAATTTTTTTGAGGTGTCTAAACATTAACTCTTTGTCACCATCCTTCCTTTTCTTTCTGCTTCTCTATCAAATGTGGTCTTTTTTTGATCACATTCCCTTATTATGTGATTCTGTGACATCGTGTTTCAATTCATATTCAGACCAACTGCATAAGCTGACAGATTTCTAAGGCAGCTCTGGAGGGGCACCACGTAAAATTAAAATGTTGAGTATGCAAAGCTAGGGAGTAAAATGCCGGAAAATGGAGCAGGCAACATGGAGTCCTAATCCTTTGTGTGCTGCTTAGCTCAACACTTTCCGTAAGCAGGTGATGGAGAGGTGAAAAATCCAGAGGCTGTGCATGCATCAGTGTGGTACCACCTGAGATAGATCCTGCAGCCTCCGGGAGATGGGAATCCCAGCTGGTCAGGGTTTTCAGCATCCATGGTAGTGAGAAATCAGAAAAAAATGGAAGATGCAGAAGACAGATTTTATTAGAAATTCAATTACGGTTTGGGGTTTGATGGGTTTTTGGTCTTTGGTTTGTTGGTTTGTTTTTTTTTTTTTTTAATAGAGAAGCATCAAAATAAATAGGATAGACAGAAAAATATTGAGCACCTTGGTTTCAGGGAACACAACCACCTTGTTAGCAAGAGCTTGATGTATCCAAGTCAAGAGAGTCTTCTCAAAGTTGAAGCATCCTTGGGAAGGGAAGTATTTTATCTGCAAACTTGTTCTTGCAGAGTTTCCCAGAGGCCGTGGGCAGATAGCGTTCTGCTAACGCAGTTTGTCAGACACGCAAGGGCAGGGAGTGCCACATGTGCAAAATGCCATCATCATTTATTGACAAAATGTCTCATAGACTCAAAGGACTACGTAAAAATTAGGCTAAACCAAACCAAATCCAAAACCTAAGGTAAATACTAATGAACAAAAAGTCCATCGTCTAGCATGGAGCTTGGTCCCTATTTAAGCACAGCAAATGTCGTGATCGCTGGGTACACAGCAGGACCCAGGGGCACTGACTCAGACTTCTGAGGTCTGTAGGAAAATGTAGAAGTTCACAAACTCTTTCTATACAGGCTGCTATCAGTGCATTATTTGGGGAATCCACTAAAACTCATGGAATCATTATCAAAGTATAAAAAACTTTAACTTAAAATACATCAGAAGTTCCAAATCAAGGCATTTGCCTCTGAACATTTTACTTGCTAAAGCTTTTTCTTCCAGAGAACGCTGCTATTCCTAAAAACAACTCTTTCCTTTTCATGATCACATATAGCTTTTAGGACCAAAAAAAGAAAAGCATTTTACTTTGTATTTTATCTCAATATTTCACTGAAGAGTGAATTTTTTTAAAGGCCCCCAAAGCAAAGACAATTTGCAAATTAATGTCTCTACCACTTTGAAAAAAGAAACCATCAAAAAACCATGCCATGTCCTGTGTTTCTGTGAGAGAACCTAGGCTAGGGAACACACATAATTAGGTGTTTCACAGCTGAATTTTGCTCTGATGATTTCTATACCTGAGGTAATTTGCTAATAATGCTGCTTAAGGCAGGGCTGAAGTTGTTCTTCATCTTCATTCAACAAGATGAAGTTTTCCTTCATCTTCATCTTCATTCAGGTGGTCTTGCTTCCTTCTCCTGCAAGCAAATTTGAAGCAAATGATCAGAATAACATCTTCTTCCTTTTGTTTACTCCATGCACCAAAAGACCAGAGGTCTGTTATCTATTGGTGCTCAGAATTAGATTTGTTTAACAGTGAAGCAAAAAAGGAATACTTTGATGCATCTCTTCAGAACAGGGCAAGCCATCCTTTGCCAGTGGGAGTCCCTGACCCTGGAACGTTCTCCAAATTTAAGCATAAATTGTGATTTTGGTATGTATAAAACAATTCAAATTTGTAAAATTAGACGTCTACTTGGCAAGCAATGGTTTCAGCTCTTAGTTATGAACCACTGACCTTGCATGAATGTGGAAGCAGTAGGGATATATGACTCAAGAGCTCACTGCTAGAAAGTGTCTCCCATTTCCAGAATTGTCAGTACCAGTATATTTCACTGTTATAACTTCTATACAAAACAGTGAGAATGTTGAAGAGAAAACTCTGGCAATTAACATAAACTAAGTATTTTAATTAACATGGCAGAAAGTCTTCAGCTACTTCTGTTGCTGTAGAAAGATAATTCTCTTTATGCCAGGACTGGCCATTGCAGGGTCTTAAAACTGGTGATGACATTCACACCAAGGATTTGCTATGCTGTCTCCAGAAGTGCTCATAAGGAGACACCTAAAGCAGGCAAACTTATGTAAGACGTTTCCTCTAATGTTCTTCCCCCAGTGTTCTCTCAACCTTCAACTTCATACCTCTCTGGTGATTTCTTAAGTCCCTCGTGGCTTGTTCATTTAGAACCCTAAATCATGTCTTTTTCAGGTAATCACAGAATTTTTCCTTGAATCAATGTCCACTCTTGCACCCACAATAACAAGGAATTACACAGCTCTGCTATCTGTTGTGTTTAAAGCCAGCTCTCCTGGCTTCTTTTGATAACCCATATCTCTTGGAATGAAAGAGATAGTAAAAAAGTTGATTCCAATCCTTTACTTCCATGCCAACCCTTATTTTGCAAACTTGCACCAAATTCCTTCAGATCAGCTCCTTTTTTCAGCCTCTTAGTTTTAACCTTAGCTATTTATTCTTTTTTTTCTTTTTTTTCTTTTTTTTTCTTTTTTTTTTTTTTTTTAACCAGGTCAGAACTCTTCCTTTTCTCCTTTAGCTATTTAACTTTGGTGAAGAATTTTGTCAAAACCCTTTTGGAAATACAAATAGATCTCCCTTCTCTGCAAGGATCTGCAAGGCAGGATTTCCGTCAGCAGTTTCTCACAGCTCTGGCACTTTTCCATGCTCTGTAGATGCATCCTTTATTACAGTTTCTGCTAATTTGCTCAGCGTTGTCATGATTACAGGCCTGTGATTCCTCAGATCTCCCTGGAACCTTATTTTAAGGACTGATATTGCACCCATTCTTTAGATTGCAGATATTGGAGGATATTTAAAGTGGTTGGTATGCTTGCAAATTGCCATTAGTAACTCAACTACTTTATCTGAGTTCTGTTACACCCCCTGGGTGACTGCCATTGGTTTTTGCAAAGGTTATTGGTCATCTGGAGCTGAAGTTAACCAGAGTAATTGTATTATCTGCCCTCACTGGCTCTCTGATTCCTCTCAGCACAGAGCAGTCACTGTCACCAGCTTCTTAAGGGACACCCTTACCACTACCTGGGTGTGGTTCAGTGTGGTCGTGTGCCCCTCTTCCCGTTCTAATGATGTTTCTGGAGCTAATCCTCCTCTGTAAGCCTCTCCCCATCCTCTTCCTGGGAAGATACACTTAAAAATAAATGGAAGAAAAGGTGAATACAGGACTTTTCTGTGCAGCCCACACCTGCCCCATGCTGTGCCACAGCCAGTTCCCTTTGCAGGTGGCATCTGGCTTCAGTACTAGGTTGAGCTGAGAAGTCAAGTGCAGTTGGGACTGTGGGATCTATTGTTTCAAGCTTTTTGCTGAAGGGGGTAGATTCAGATATTTGTATCTGAGAAATGTTTGATTCTTCTTTAATGAATCTGGAGCTCTAATCTCACCACGGGATCTGAAGACTAAGTCCGCTCAAATAGGATTTACTCTTCTGCCTTGGCCTGCTGTCAGAAATGTGCCACATTACACCCTGACAGATCAGTTGAAGACAAAGAAGAAAAGAGATGAAGTAGGAACTATTTACAGATGCTTAGCTTTGGTGCTGTCATACGTGGCAGAAATGCCACCTTCTCCTACACACGTTGGAGAATGCTCCCTACAACAGCTGTGGTCTGTCAGTGACAAAAGCCAGAGTTTGTGGTAGGATGTGAAAGTGTGAATATTGGCCATGATCAGCCTTGGGAACGCTTTCCTGCTGCTGGCAAGCTTTCTGCCCAGAAGCTGGATGACTTTCTGGTGTTCTGTCACTGATGTAGCTTAAGATTTGGACAAATATCCTATCTGAAGGGCATATTTGGTCTGGGTTTCTGTTTTCCCAAAAGATTTATAGACCCTTATAGTGGCTTGTGTACCCTGACTGTTACTCATTCTGTCTTTCTTTATGCATAGATGTGCATACTGTTAATGTCAGGATGGCAAAGTTGCATAACAACATGCAGAGGCTAAATATTTTAATTTCTTTTTTTTTTTTTTCTCCAAAGAGAGCCTTTGTAAGTAATTTCATTCCTCATTCAAAATTCAATCCTCTTCCCACAGTTCAGAGTCACTGCTAGCATTTGGTAAAATCACTCCCATAATGAATTTGAATTGAGATGTATGAGGGTGACCAGTGGCTTAATGGCACAACTGTAACTACTCCTTGAATCAGCTCCTGGGTAATAAGCGAGGTAAGAATAGCTCCTCATCTTGTGTGCTGTACTACCTGAGGTTCCTGCAGGCAATTATTACCTGCTACTTCATACTCTGTTTGGCCAGATAATGTCTTGCAATTAGGCCTTAAGAGCAAGCGACGGAAAGCTCTCCATAAAAGCTGATTATATTTGGGCCCAGCAGCACATCCCCACCACCATTCTCCGAGATTTATGACCTTTTTGATGTCCCTCGGCTGCTGCTCTGATACAGAGACAAGCTGTTTATCCAGGCTGCTGCACTCCAAAGCTTCAGCAGTGGTGCTCTGGCACAGCTGCACCGAAGTCGAGGACAGTATGGCCTGGCTCCTTCTCACTCACATCCCCTCATATTCTGTAATGTTAGCCGTACCCTGTTGGCACTTCTTCATTTCTTTAACCATCACAATTGTTTTTAGTGGGTATAAATACCATGTTGATATTTACTTGCTGGATACACCGCTGGAATCTGGCTTGCTTCATGGTTTTTGCATCATGATGCTGAAATGGTTTTGGGGGCTGTGGGAGATAGCACAAACATAGAAAACCTTGAAAGTCTAGTGAATGTCAATAGAGTTTGGAAATGAATCTTCACTGACATTTACATTTACGCTGCCACACATGGAAGGGATGGACAGCTTAAACTGGCCCTGAGAGTAGCCCCACATCCCAAGGGGATACAAACCCTTTTGCTCCTGCAGAGCAGCAAGCAAGGACAACTGGCTCCCAAGGACGGGCCGCACTGCAAGCCCAGGCTTAACAGATAATTCAGCTGGGAATTTGTAAGAAAATGTTCAGTCTTTCTGCATTCCAAAGAGGGCATCCATGTGTGGCCAAGGTGCCTTCCTCCCCCTTCCCAGAGCTGCTGTGGTTTGGGACGGTGTACAGCAATACTCTCTTGCCTTGTATTTGGACAAGCAACATTGATGTCCCCGAGGCTGACAGTGCAGCCTCCGAGGGCACACCACATGTTACTCTGCAAGCAAAGACAACATCACTTTACCCACAGTCCAGGCCAGTCCGGAATTGTATCAGGAGAAACATTGATTAGCACTGAGTATGAGCTAATGAGCCCTAATGAGATTTCTGTTCAGCTTGGAGCACATGCACAACAGGCTTGTAAAATACAATCATATCACGTTTTAAGAGACAGTACAAAAACCGCACCTGAGGGCTTTTGAGTCCCCAAGCATTTTGAATTTCATCTGGGCAAACAAAAATTGGTCAAGGTCTGGTCTTCATTAGTTGGTTTGGCAGTGTTTAACATATTGTGTTTCACCTTGGTGGTTCATCTTAAAAACAGCAAAGGAAGGTGGCCATGAAAGGTAAAACAGTCTCACAGTTTGGTTTGGGTTGTTATGCCTTAACTGCAGTCAGCTTAGTCCCAAAGGTATTTGTTTTTTTCATCTCACGTAGATGTACTAAAACATGATGTGCCATTAGTTGATAAATTATATCATGCTAAACTATGTCATGTGAGTGAAAGGGTAAGGAAAATTGTAGTAGAGGTAAAAAAAAGATATATATTGAAGTAAGAAAAATGAAATTTGTGGTGGAGTATGACTTTTCTTTCTGCTTTTAGCTTACAGCATTCAACAGATTTAAATGCCTTTTCCATATCTAAAACTTTTCTTCTCTAACCCATCAGTGAACCATATCCCAGCATTGTCACAAGGGTGGTAGCAGCCACAGGAGCCCTTCTGAGTGAAAGACATGCAATCTGTCAGGGTGGGCAGGCTAGCACAAATCTGTTAGCACTTGCTTTTCCTACACAGGTCAGAGTCTTCTGGAACACTGGCCAGATTTCAATTTGGGTAGCTATACATCTGTTGGGACGTCGACTGTGGCTTGTAAAATTTGTTTGAATCCTTTGCAGAGCAAGTAAATCCTATGCAAATATCAGGTGTGACAGGATTTCAGAGGAAAGGGAAATTTGAGATCTTGGCTGGGATGTGAGGAGAAACCACAGTGCATCTCTGTCCTTCCCCAGCTTCCCCTGGCAGATGCAGTGAATTCCTGCAGGCAGCCGGGATGCTTCTCCACTGCCAGGTCACAGCTGGATGTGCAGAGAAGCACAGTGCAGATGCCAAAAGTGGCTGCAGGTGGGCCCGGGGGAGGTCAGAAGTCCCATGTATGTGTTTGCAGGGCAGGGCCCCAAAGCACATCTTCCTGGCTTGGGCACACCTCGGTGGGGTTATACTTGGTTGTGCACAAACCCTCACCTCTCTGGGGTCTCTGGCTGCACCCCAGGGGATCTACCCACCACCAGGCAGCAGATGTGCCATGTTTCCCATTAGTTTCCCTGATATCATCTGTAAAATGACGCTGGAGATCTTTCTGGGCCACAGAAGTGAGGACAAAAATGGGCATTAGAGCTGCAGAGCGCTTTGATAACATGGTAATGAGGACTGTAAAGCACCTCAGAGAGATGGACAAGCTTCTTTTTCATCATCTGCAGAATCTCATTAGCCTACCTGCCATTCCATTCTGTGCCTTAAGAGAAGTCAGGACCTTATTCTTCTCCTCTTGCAGAGAGCTGTGCCTGACCTGCTCCCTCTGCACTGAGAGCAATTGCAGGCAGATCAAGAACCAGAGGCTCTTCTTTGTCATCTTCCACGCAATAACCTGCTTCCTGACAGAAAAAGTGTCAAAGGACAACTATTCCAAGGATGAATATATCACTGGACAGTCTTACAGCACTAATTTGAGCTTGCTGAAGCAACTTGGAAGTGTTCTTTTTCATTTTTTCCAGGGCTACGGCTGCATAAAGACTTAGACATGCCCAGCTTTCCTTTCAATGCTCATTTGCTTGCTTTTAAGTGCATGTGTCATTTTTCATTATTTTGTACGCTGAGGGGCAGATTCTGGATTTTTTAGCCATGTTTGGCAGAACCTTGTTCCATAAATAATCTTATTAATTCCAGTGGATCTTTTTGTGGAAAACAGTACTGTTCCGCAGCAGCTGAAGAGTCCCAGCAGAAAGCTCAGGGAAGAGCAGAAGAGGAAAAATGGCTGCCAGAGGTCAGAACAATATTTAGGTTTTAATGTCATTCCACATCAGCCACTGAATGAAGTAAAATAAATTCTTTATTTGCTGTAAAAGCTCCAGCAGAAGTAGGAAAAACCTCGGATGCCCTTCAAGGATGCTTTAAAACAAATGTGCAATATTCATTCTCACTGTATAGTGCTAAAAAAAGACTCGGTGAGTCTTTGGCTCCTAATTGTCACCTCAGGCACCTTATTTAGCCTACCTGTCATGAAGGTAAAAGTATACAAAACACTGTAACTCCTGCAAAGTAATTGAGCCACTTTTTTAACCTCCTTTTATCCATATTAATAACCTACTCTAATTGCACAATGCTTCTTTTTTTCTTTTCTCCTTTTTCTTCAATCTGCTATAGGGATTAGTTAGTCATCTGCATCTTCTTTAGAGGCCTTAACAAATGTTAATTTTTCATTCTTGCCTCTTTTTTTCTTCTATTAAGTGTCAGAATGAAATTAATTTCCCGGAAGGATATTTAGTGTCTTTCATGTATCAATGACAGCTGAGTTCTTCCTTTTCTCATGCAGAGATATTTTCTCTTAGGCTGTATGAGGTCAGAAAAATAGAAGAGAGGTATATTGTAAAGATATTTCCATTTCAGACTTCTTTAATGTATTTTACTGCTGGAAATGCTCACCCAACCTGAGTGAATTTCAGGAAATTTGGTTGGTCTGGCCAAACAACAGGTTGTTAGCACTGTCTATGGTCCAATTTAAAGTATGAGAGGAATTAAAGAAGTTTTCTCTTTACAGATATCTTCGTACTTCTATCTTTGAAATTTCTCATGTATGCTCTGCCAGGCAGCTCTCTTTCTTTAATATGATATGATAATTATGGCATGTTGTGGAGGCATCATTAAAGTTTCTTTAACTCATTTCATGTCATAATAAATTGTGCTTGAAAGAATTAATAGCCTCTTGAATTTTAATAAGTAAGAACTTCAGGTTTGTCGCTAAACTGTTCCTGAATGGCAGGTTCGTGAACTTTGAAGTGCTGGACAGAAAGCATTGCCAGTCCATTTTGTTCATGCTGACGAACACTTGTCCTTTCTTTAGGGATTAATGACTAATAGCTGAGTAGTATATTGTAACCATGCTCAAAAGCAAGTGGCAGTGTAGGTTTGAGAAGAAGTGTGAATAGTCAGTCTCTATTTTAAACATCCTAGGGAGTTTTGGTTTTTTTTTTTTTCTCCCTGAGCCATAAGTAGAATCACAAAAGAATTTTCGTGAAAGAGGGACCTGGGGCGGGAGGGGTCCCACGTGTACCTCAATGTGAGGTCAAACTGGGTTGCTCAGGGACTTATTCAGGCTGGTCTTTTAAGCTTCTATGGAAGGAGAGAGCATGACCTCTCCAGCAGCCTGTGCTGCTGCTTGACTCTCCTCAAGGTGAAAAGTTATCTCCTTGTAGCCACTCTGAACGCCACTTATTTCAACCTACGGGTTACTTCCTGCTCTCCCACCCTTCATTTCTGCAGTCAGCCTGGGTCCACTTCTTCATCACCATCCTGTAGGCGCTGGGGGCTGCTATTAGGTGCCCACAGACCATTCCTTCCCCAGGCTGAACAAACCCTCCTCTCACAGCTTCAGCTCACAGGGCAAGCGCTCCTGCCCTGACCATCTTGGTTCTTCCCTGCAGTCCCTCGGTTAAATGATGTCTGTCTTCTACTGGGCATCCCAGGACGGACGCAGTGCTGTCCATGTGATCCCGAGGAAAGGGAAATAATCACTTCTCTCAATTTTCCAGCAGATCTGCTCCCTGAACAGGCAGTGCCCAGCCTGCATCGCTGCAGGGGGTTGTCCTCCACGCATTTGGGACTTTGGTTTGTCCCTGTTGCATCCCATGGGTTTCCCCTGGTGCTGACGTGAGCAGTGCATGATTATTGATATCCGTGGGCAGGGTTCCTTGACACCACAGTCAGGCAAGGCTTCTCTTGCCTCATATCTCTGATCTTCAGGTACCTTTTGCTGGCTGGGAAAGGCGTCAGAGGAGAATATATGATGCAGAGTGTGATTCTAGGCAGGCTTTGGTGTCTCTTGTGCATTATTTTGGTCTAGTCAAGCCCACTCATGGACAGTGCAAAGAAAAAGTACTTCTATAACTGTGCTTCTACAGACATGTGATAGAAACCTAGCAGATGGGCTGCGTCTTTTATTATCGACTGGGGATGAACAGACCTGAACCCGAGGAGCAGTACTAGATGGAGTGACAATTATTCTCTAACTTCACTCCTGTCTCTTGCATATGTCTCCTGTGGTCTGAAAATACATGAGGTGCTTATATCCTCAGATTGCCTCAGAAAAATCACACAGATAAAGGGCTGGGTGGGAGCTTGTCAGCCATCAAAGCCATAAAAGTATTGGGGCAGAGTGAAATAAAGAAAGTCAAAACTCCCCTGTTCCCCCAGTTCGCATCACAAGCACAAGCTCACTTTTGAGAAGTGCCAACAAAAACATTGGAATTGTCTGAGACCCTTCCATGCTGGGCAATATCCTTCCTGAGCTAAACAGATAGGTAGAACTGTTTACACAAGATCCTAATTCTTCTTCAAGGAGGAGGGAAGCAAGAGCCACAGTGCATCTGGTTATTGTTGCGTTGGACACAGCCCCATGGGATGTGCAGCTCTGGTTTCTGCACAAACTCATCACAGCCAAGTTGTGAAGTCAAGAGTCAGAGAGTTACATGAAATCTTGAGCATAATTCCATGCAGTTTCTAATCCTTTCCCTTACACGTGTGTGTTCTATTCCCGAGTCAATGCACTCCCTCTGGTGGCTGATTTACTGTCTCAGCTTCACTCCTTTTTGGAGTTAAGGTTTCATGCGAGCAGACGGCTAAAGGAACCGAGAGAGCAGTAATACTGCTTTTATTAGGCTACTTTATCATTTTATGTTTTCGACACCGAGGGCACAGATAAAGTCTGTCCATTCAAATCTATTTAAAAAATAATCCCCATTCATGGAAAAAAAGTGAAGCTAAAAATATTCTGTTCAGAAAGGTTATTTCTGGAAAGAGCCTAAGACATTATATTTTTATCAGGTCAGTGGTCTGTTTGCCTCAATGATCTGCTGTTTTAAGAACCATGTTGGTCATTCACAAAAGGTAAATCAGTGATGTGTCAAAGTCCCTCTTAGTAATTTCCTCTAATTTTCTCTTAGGATCTGCTCCATCTCACATTGCCAGCTTTTCTGGATAGAGAACAACTTTTTCTTCTCATAACATGGAATTCAGGACAATAGAGGCTATTGCTGCTTTTAAAGCCACAGGGAGAAACTATGTGCTGGAAATCATCAAAAGTGAAAGAAACATCCAATCTGAAGGATAAACTGCTTTTGGAAGTGTTTTTTTATATGTCATCTGTTCATGCAGGTGATTGATTTGCCTACACATTTTTAGAGAATGCTTATTGTTAAGCAAAGCCACGGATAAAGAGGCATTCAGTAATTAAACACTGTTCTGAGGCTGGGAAACAACAGTAGAAACAGTATTTACTTAATTAGCTGTCATGCTGTGTTTCAGAGGAGAGAAACACAAGCAGATGCTGCTGTGAACTTGCTTGCCTGTAGGTTGATGCACTTCAGCACACAGTGACCTTCCTGCCTTAAGGAAAAGAGCTACTCCCACACCTTCAACAGCTGGATTTAAATGCTGACCTGACCATATCCACACTGTGGTGAAAGGGCTCAGAGCTGTCTTTGGAGCACGTTTATTGAGGGCAAGAGAGCGAGTTGGGGCGGCTCATTTTACTTCACACTGTAACCTCATCGATCCAGGTGACAGCACGGCCCAGGACAGGCACTGCAGCTTGGTCGGAGGATGGAGTCTGCAGATCCCCTTGGTTCCTCTGGCTCAGTGCTTGCAAAATTCAACCAGAGCTAATTTTAGAGGCCAGTGCTGACTTTAGAGGACAGTCCTATCAACCAGAATCCCTTACTACCATCTTAAAAAAGATCCCTTGATGACTGTATAACCTTGAATTAACTGTTTGTTCCAGACACCATCTAATTTCATAATCTGTAACATCATCACTGAATATCTGTCATAATTCACTTAATTTCATGTCTGTTGCTACAGTGCTTCAATTTGGGGAAATTTCTGTTTTCTTACTCAGGAAAACAGTTTACACTCTCAAGACCAATTTGCCAGCTGGAGCATAGTTCTTCTGCAAATGGATGCAAAGATAAGGCTCTCATAAATATCTGAAAGCACCATCATCTCTGCATTTGCACATTCAACAGCGTGAATCTCAATGACAGTACATCCTTGCTCCTCACATGTGATGCTCTGAAGGTGGTCCCCTGCAACAGGTCCTGTGGGTTTTTGGGCATGGTCAAAGCTCCAGTCTGGCACTCAGGAAGGACTTGGGAGCACAAACTCCACAGAAAGCTACCAGGAAGTGTTTTTCTCCCCCTCTTTTACGTGGATTTTCTTCCCAAGAGGAGACAACTGTGCTTCTGAACTGGTAGTGAGAGGATGACCAGTCCATGCAGGGGACTCTGCTGATGTGGCTGTGTGCCATTTGACAGTCACGTGTAGAAACAGGACAGAGTCTCCCAGTTCAAAACACTGATAGACACCAGAATTTATTCTTTAAGGCCTTGGATCATATGTTTAAAACAACTCAGAGATCCTTCTGAATCTTCATGTATCCTCAGAGAATTTTTTGTGTGGTTCTGATTTAGTGCTTGTTCCAATATGAATGAAATGTCATTTCTCTTTAGCATACGAGCCTGATTTTATTGAATGTAATGATACTTGCATATTTCCATCAAAGTCTTATCTCCACGGTATTACAAGAGAAGCTTGCAGTCTGGATAAGAGGTTTATATTATTTAATAATTGTCATCTCACTCTTAACTGATGTAAGCGAAAGTGGAGCAATGTGTACTGTACTGATAAAATGGCCTCACCAAACAAAAATGAAAAAGAGACAACCTCCCTCCAATTTTTCATTATGTTTGTGATTTGCTACTGAGCCTGACCTGATGTTTTAAAACATCTCTATTTTACTGGTTGTATTAAAATAAAACATACTTATTATAGTTTTGGCAGTCAATAATAATTGCAAAAATGCCTTGTAACCCTAGTGATATATTTGACCTCTTGACTTTTGCATATAGAAGAATTATTGCTATCATCTGAAACAACTTTCATGGTTTGATATATGAAACCCAAAGTTAATCAAATTGCGATGTCTTCATATCAGTGAAAATTGTTTTGACATTCAAAGAATGTTACCACTTTTTAAACTGTCATAAATATTACTATCCATTTCATCTGTATAACATGACCATTTATATTGATGTATTTCAGGATGAAGAGGTACAGCTTAAATTCCTCTGTATCCAAATATTCTTGTGCTCTTTATATTCCTCAAATTTCATATTTTGAGTTTTGGAGTTTTTTCAGCCTGCTTTTAGTCTACTACTGCAGGAGCTAGAGTCTTTGTATTGAAAAGACAAAATCCCAAAAGCCTCAAATGATTTGTCTTCCTGGCGTTTGTTTAAATGCTGAAGTGTGTCATTATTCCAACTTTCAGTGGGCTACAGCAAAAATTTAAATAAATAGGAATTTGTTTGATCATAGGGTGCAGTTCTGCAGTTTTCATCCCACTGAGGGTGAAGGTGACTGAAGGTTTTTACTCATTTCAGAAGATCTTGTAGGTATAAGATCTTTCAAAGGAAAAGGAAGAAAGAGAGATGAGGAAAAAGTCACTAAGGTTTTAGAAATTCTTTTTTTCTGGCAGTCACTGTCATTCTCACAAAACTTAGAAAAATGGATTCTGTTTCACACACACACGTAAAAGAATACTCTTACAACTCATTATAAGCCTACCATTGCTGGAAAAAGATTGTCATGATTTGTTCCTACTTTTTCTTCTATGTGAATATAAATTCTCCTCTCATCTTGAGTAGGCTTAAATGACTGAGGGAAAAATAACAAATATTTGGTACAATTGAGATAACTCTTGAGTTAAGTTTAAGAATTATTTTAATGATTTTTAAAATGTCAATTAGTTCCCTTAAGAAACATCTATATTATGATGCTTGTTTTAAAGGTGAGAATGATGGAGCCTTTTGGTCAACACAATTCAGAGAAAAGATGCTGTCTTTTGTCTCATTACATTTGTTAATGCTTTTTGATTATGGAAGAAAAACCCCAACAATTAAAAAAAAACATGAAAAACAAGCTAACAGCAGCTTTTAGCATGATTAAGAAATCCTTCCAAGCAATGGGAAGGATTAAATGTGACTCAAGTTCAGCAGAATCACCCATGGTACCTCTTAAAATGCGCAGGATTTATAAGATCTGTGAGTCTGAAACAGCCATTTTCAAAGGAAAACAAACAAACAAAACCCTCAAAACCAAACAAAAGCCTCAAAACCAAACCAAACAAAAAACCCCCACAAACACCTTTATCTCAAAATGCTCATTTCAGGTGTCTTGTAGAGAAGCCCTGGTTCCAGACAATAGCCTGGTGCAGCTTGACTCAATGACAGCTAAGAGTTCACAGGGACCCTTCCTCAAGGGTTAATATTTGTAGCAAGATATTTTAGATCAATCAAAACAAAACAAATATGGACTCAAAGACAAGATTCAACATTGACAAGATGCAACATCCAAGCCTTCTGATGATATTCTCGAAGCTGTTTTCCTCCTGTTCTGTCACCAATAGTCATTTGGCAATATTTCTGGGATTTCTGTTCCGGATGATGAAATTAATTTACCAGTCCCCAGGGACAATTTGGATTGCGGAGTTTTCTTCTGTTTGGGTTCCAATAAAGGTGCCAAAGAAAAAAAAAAGGAGATGAATCAGCAACTGCATGAAAAATAATCACAGTTATAATAACAGTGAGGTTGTTTAGCTCTGGCTTTAGGTCTATAGAGTTTTTACCCCATGAAGTAGACTATATGCCATATAAAAAAATAACAGGTTACTCTTGCCTAGGAGCAACACAAAAGCAGGGGCTCTTGGATCCATGAAAGGGACCATAATTACTGCCATGAACAGGGTGCTTTTTCTCCAGGGACAAAAGTGTCTGTGCCGTAGAAAGCAAAAATGCTTTGTTGTCTCTTGGTCTCACCAAGCAAGACATGAAAAACAGTGTAGCTGAGAAGGAAGAACCTTTCCCCAGCACATCAAAAGAGCCCTGGTTAGTACAGCTGGGCTCCCTGATTTCAACACCACTTGAAATACAAAATACTTGTGTCATGAAAAATCAGCATTGCTCATCTCTATCCCCACTCCAAGCCCTTACAGAATCTGGGGTCATGAAGTGAAACTTGCTGAGAAGTCATCCCCTAATAGCCACATGGTTTGTCCCAGCTTTTGGGGCGGATCTTCCATCCAGGGAGTTGGCCTGGGAGGTCTCTGCGTTCTTCCCGTTGAGATAAAGGAGACGGGCACGGATGTGAGGGCAGAGATGTCTCCAGCCCTGGCCTGCTTGCTGCTGTTCCTGGCGGGCTGCCTGGGATGCCAGCACCGCGCCTGTCGCTGCCTGGGCAGGGTGTTCATCTGTCAGGAGAGCCGGGTGGTCCAGGTTCCCCGGGACATCCCCGCCAACACCACCGAACTGTAAGTAGGGAGAGGGAGTGGTTGGGAGCAGCAGCCTTGTGGCTGGCTCTCCAAACAAGCTGCAGCTTGGCAAGCCACAGGTCGGGCTTGCAGGGAGCCACTTGGGACACTTCATGCCAGCTGTTTGCAGAGCACAGCCCTTCTGCCGACGCTCACTTAATGACACCTTGAAACTCCTCTCCATTTCTCTGATCGTGCTCAATGTGAGATCTCTGTTAAGAAAGGATTTTGCACCTTGTAATGAAAAGTGCAGACTAAATTTGAAACAAGCATCCTTGGTGCTGTGACAGTAATTTGAAGCCTAAAGTCTGGCCTTTCTTTATAGCTTTGCTTTAGCGTTGTCGGAACACGCAGAGCAACTTGGCTGCCCCAGACAACTTGATGGTGAGCGTTTGTTTGTACTGCAGGAGTTTTCCAAAGGTTTGCGCTTGCTTGCCAAGAAGCAACTTAATGTTTTCGCTTTGTATCTCAAAGGCATTGCAGAAAGGACTCTGATAAACAGAGAGGGATCCTCCTCCACCAGAGGAGCAGCGTGGCTGCAGTTGGAGAGAGTGAGCAGCGCGAAGATGCCGTACCAAGTTATGAGAGGATGGGTTTAGACTATCTTAAATCTTCTCATTATTTTTCCTAAAAGTAACGTGAGCAGTGGTGTGTGACAGCTGTTTTCTGTGTCAGTAGCACAGGCAAGCAAAAGAGCTTGCGCAATGGCAAGTATGTAACTGGAATTTATTGTTTTCATTTTAATAGTTTTAAAGTATATTAGATCACCCTGTGCCAACACCCCCACAGACATCTGGCACTGTTACAACCGAAAGCAAAACCAAAAGGAGTAGTCCTGGATAAAGCTTTTGATTGATAAGTGGAGTGGCAAGTTTGAAGGGAGGATACAATGAAGAATGATGTGTCACTAGTTAGAAAGCTATACCCTTATCCCAATTTTACACACCACAGTATATCCATGGTTATTATGCCAGTGTTTTCCTAGGGCAGAAGTTTTGTTTTGTTCAGAAGGAGGAGTTGTTATGCTCACTGACTAAGCAGACTGTGGTGAAAACTTGAGAGAAATGTCTGAATTAACCACAAAAGGTCAGTAAAAGTTTAAATCATTCTCACAACTAGAGGAAAAACTAATCCATCTGTGATTTAGGTCATCTAAATCCTGAGTGAACTGTGCTCCAGGCGTATACGGCTAATTTTGTTTAATTTTGCTTTGATTGTTTCTTTAGATTACCCAGTTAAGGTCTGCCTTCTAGGGATTAAGCAAAAGCATTTTTTAATTATTTCTGCAAAGAAGTAGAGTATCGCTGAAAAGCACCTGTTAGTAAAATTGGATTTGTTCTCTCCTTGTTAACTTCTTGAGAGTTTGTTGAGGATGTTAATTTGTGGGTTCTTAGCAGGAGTGTCATTCTCTGAAACAGGCAGAATACAACATTAGTCTGACTGAAAATAACAAACAAATCCTTTCTTCTACCAGTGCTGTGCAAATACTGGAGTTAGAATCTTTCAACTTGACTCTCTTGTCACTTTCTCTCTCTCAAAATAAACCAGCTTTTGGTTTTTCAGGGAGCAATTCAGGTCCCATTCCATCAGTATAGCCCTGGGACTGATTTCAGCATGGCTTAAAAATTTGAAAACTACCTAGAGTAGCTTTGAATATACCAAACCTTAGCATTACCAAAGCCAGGTATATTAGCTGAAGAGCTATCAAGTGACAGATAAACCTCAGATTTTTCCTTCAGGATGTATGGGGAACTCTAGAAAGTGCTTTCCTCTGCACCTCTCCACTGAGTGCCCAGTGGGGTGATTCAGGTGACTAACGTAGGTTTTACTGCTCCAGATGACACTGCAGCTGCACTGGGGTAACAGAAAAAGCTTGCTTTGTGTTTCCTCAAAAAGTCTCAATGAGTGAAAAGGGTTTTTAAAATCAGTGTACCAAATTGATCACAGAAGGCCATGGTGTCTAAGAACCCTGTATAGGACACAAGCAGAGACTTCTTGCTAAGTACAGCTCCTGCAAGGTACATTTTTTTCACTTAAGAGCCCATTCTGGGAGCCTGGATGCAGTCTGGTTTTGTTTGCTATAAAGGAGAGGGGTTTCTTCAGTACACTTAAAGCTCTTCACCTTCCCTTATGTGATCTCGACAGCTTTCCTAAGTTTTCCAAGAGCCCTTCCCTAGTGCCTTTAAAATGTTGAATAACATGCTCGTGGATGCTGTAGAGTGAGAACAGGAGCCTGATAAGCCTCAAGCACTTCTCCCTTTCCTGCATGATTCTATTTCACTACAGCTGTGTCTGAAGTTGGGACAGTGGCATGTGGCAGCCAGCTCTGGCACTCGGTAGGAAAACTCGTGATAAAGGTAAAAATAGGGCCCTCATTAACCATTATCTCTTTGCCTTTGCTGACTTTTTTAATTGTTATTTTTTAGTGTTCGTGGGCTGGTCATGACACATGCTGCTGTGAGGGATTTCTTTGTGATTGGTTTCCCCACAGGGAGATCTTAGGCTCCACAGCAAACCTGAGCTCTGCAGTGTGGTGCATGAGACAGGGGTTTGGTCCTGGCTGGATTAGCACCTGCTTTAGCAAGGGTCTTGCAAAGGGAAGGCTGGTAGCCCCTTAGGATGAGTGATTTCATTTTGTACTTACCTTGTGGAAACAGAACAGGGATTAGAATCCATGGACTTTCGCCACTTTTTTCTGCCACATCTACTTTTTCACTTACAGGCTGAAACCTCATGAGAGGATAGTTACAGCTTGGTTTGTACCTTGCTTTTTACAGATTTGCAAGCACTCTGCAGCTGGCATGTTCTGAGTGTTTGCAGGGGAGGCTGTGGTTATTAGCTATTTTGCTTTATAATCTTTGCCTGGATAGAAGAATTTTTTGTATTTTTTAATAGATACCAAAATGCCAAAGAGATGGCTCTGACTTACAACTTTGGAGCCAATTCATTAGGAACCAGAGGCCAAAAGTTCGGATGAGAAATGCAGGCTCACCTGTGTCAAAGTATTAACTATTAATTGCCTCAGGCGAAGAGGGGAGGGAGTGACTCAGGAGCAACTGGAGGTGGTTTGCTCCTTGAAGACCTATTCCAGTCTTAAAATCTAGTGTCAAGTTTTGTAATCCATCATCAGTATTCAGCAGGATTTCATTTATTCATGTGAGGTCTTGCTTTGAGGTAGTAACGCAGACAAAAATAACATTCTCAGAAGGGATCCTTCTTAAGATTTAACAAACTGCTTTAAGCAGAAACATTTTAATAGCATCGAGTAACAGGATAACAGGAAATGGTCTCAAGTTGTGCCAGGGGCAGTTTAGATTCAATATTAGGGAAAAAATTTCTTCCCTGAAAGGGTCATCAGGCACTGGAATCGGCTTCCCAGGGAAGTGGTGGAATCACGATCCCTATAAGCGTTGTGGATGTGGCAGCTGGGGACATGGTCTAGTGGTCAACATGGTGGTGCTGGCTTAACGGCTGGACTCACTTATCTTAGAGTTATTTTTCCAGCCATAATGATTCCATGATTCTAGGAGGCAGTTTAGCCACTGTCAGAGCAGTTTAGAGGTAGGTTATATAGAGTGTTTTCTCCCAAGCATCTGCAAACTATAAACAGCGGGGTTTTTTACTTGCTCACTGCATAGGTGTTTTTGTACAATTGCTCAAGGATATTTACTTTAGACTATCAAGTCAAGGCTGAGTAGATGTCTGAGCACTAAAACATCAGCTGCCTAGAAATAGCAAGTCCTGTGTGTTATGTACTGAGTGAGCCAAATGTGCTTCCCAGCGACAGAAGCTGCAAATGATGTGAATTGTAGCTTCAACACTGTTATTGACAGCTGCAATTAGGATTTTTTTTTTATTCTTTCACACTTAGAGTTGAAATTACACTGAAACCTGCAAACAGCTACACTTCTTTCTTGGGTGTTTATACTGACCTTAACCTAAGAAAAGCAAAGTGTGAGNTTTTTATATATATATATATCTCAAATATATCTCGGAAATGAAAGTGCATTCACTTAAAACTTAATGACTTACTAAATCACTGAGTTTTTTGCAGGGAAATAGTGAAAGCCAAGACTTGATTTTGTTTGCATGCAGCATTGGGAGGGTACTCAGCTGATGCCTTCCACTGGGGTCAGCTGCAGAGAGATTCTCGCAATGTATACATTCATTTTTTTCCAGCAGTCTCNGTGCTGGCTTAACGGCTGGACTCACTTATCTTAGAGTTATTTTTCCAGCCATAATGATTCCATGATTCTAGGAGGCAGTTTAGCCACTGTCAGAGCAGTTTAGAGGTAGGTTATATAGAGTGTTTTCTCCCAAGCATCTGCAAACTATAAACAGCAGGGTTTTTTACTTGCTCACTGCATAGGTGTTTTTGTACAATTGCTCAAGGATATTTACTTTAGACTATCAAGTCAAGGCTGAGTAGATGTCTGAGCACTAAAACATCAGCTGCCTAGAAATAGCAAGTCCTGTGTGTTATGTACTGAGTGAGCCAAATGTGCTTCCCAGCGACAGAAGCTGCAAATGATGTGAATTGTAGCTTCAACACTGTTATTGACAGCTGCAATTAGGATTTTTTTTTAATTCTTTCACACTTAGAGTTGAAATTACACTGAAACCTGCAAACAGCTACACTTCTTTCTTGGGTGTTTATACTGACCTTAACCTAAGAAAAGCAAAGTGTGAGAGGATAAAGTAAACTAACAAATTGAAGAGCCATGAAGCTTCGAACTCCCTGTGTTGTGGTGGTTAATCATACAGTTAATCAATAAAGCCACATTTTTTCAGAATGAGATGAGAATATTTTCACAGCAGAGCATATTGAGAGCATATTACATGCTCACTAAAGCCTTTTTAATTATTGTAGTTTTTAATTCAAACCAGCTTCGCATCTGTTAGGGTTACATTCTTCTCTTCCTGGATTTATGATCAGTTCCTACTTTGAAACAGAAAGCTACAGAGTTGCTGTAAGATTGCTGTCTGTATATCAGTGCAGTGGTCCTATGCTTTAGACTGGATTCTGTATTTGACATTTTAATTGGGAGGATACAAAGAAAGAGGCAGATCATAAGGAAGGAAGAGAAAGAAACATAAGAAAATTACACAAAAGGATAATAAACTCAGCAGGACAGATCCTCAGCTGGTATAAATGACCAAATACATATCTCTGCAGACACATTCCGTTTCTAAAGCTTCAGGAGCTTTTGAACATGAGAGGTTGTGCCGCACACAATGGGAGCAGCTTTGCAGTGCAGTGCTCTGCTGGCTTACTCCTGGTGCCGTAAATAAATACATGCACGTGGCTTTCACCTTGCTTATGTGGTCTGCAGCTTGATGCATGTATGAGAGAGGTATGGCCAAATCTGAAGATGTATACTTGTCTCTACATTTATATATATTTTTATATATATATCTCTCTCAAATATATCTTGGAAATGAAAGTGCATTCGCTTAAAACTTAATGACTTACTAAA